>DWLH01000109.1:0-35456 GCA_018249795.1 Heliconius telesiphe telesiphe | reverse complement strand
TATATATATATATATATATATATATATATATATATATATATATATATATATATATATATATATATATATATATATATATATATATATATATATATATATATATATATATATATATATATATATAACACAGTAAACAGGGAGAACCCAGTGGTATGACATTTGGATCCGCACTTTTCGTTTTTCGTTTTTTGAAATATAAATCGTTACAATATTATAATTCCTCCGAGAGCGGATCGAACTCACAACCGATATGAAATATATTCCAAAAATTTGCCAATACAATCTACCTGCTGTCTAATCACAACGATAATTTCGCAAAATGTCTGTCACACGTAATGTCTTGACATTAAAATCCTAATCGACTTGCAAGCATTTAGTGGGATCGAAATTTTAATTAAAATTGAAAAAGCTCGCTCGGTTATTGTTCCTAATAAACGTTAGCGGCGTTCAGAAAGAATTTTTTATATGAAGATAAGTTATTTTTGTATGAAATGAGTTCATAATTAGTAATATGTTGACAAAATATCAAGTAATGGAAGCTTTAAGCTCGATTAGTGTAAACAACGAGATGAATTTTCATTTTGTGACGTTTGTGTACGTTTTTAGACTCATTTTGCATGTAAATTTTAGGCAGAGAGAATTTTGGGCAGTCTTATTTTAGGCAGAGGCAACCTGGGAACCTAGTGTTGAGACTCTTCCGTTCCTGAACATACTGAATTCTGGATACATTGCGTGTCGAGTAGCGGAACTCAATCACGATACTATTAATAATCCAATTTTTTTTTTAAACTCACTTTTACACTGCTTCAAACCCTTTGTGATATTTAGAGATAACTAATGATGCATACAATCATTCAAAAACCAAGAAAATATTACTTATCTTCTTATTCTCTTTTTAAAAAGTGAAAGAGCTACATAAGTCATGTTTCACACAAGAAATTCGATAATAACAGTTTTTGCTATCCTTTAGCGACTTAAGTGTTAAAATCATAAAATGAAATAATAAAAATTCCAAAGCCTTTCAATATATATCTTTGAAAGAACTTTGTAACTTTCATTATATTTTTAATAGCTAAAAGTAAAGGACGTGGAACGTCGTCCGAAATTATCGTGTTTGCTTGAACCTAGCCTTTTGTTAGGCAACCTAACAATGAATACTAAGTGTCTGAGTGCTCCGTAAACAGATTTTCTTAGAATTTTTTTAAAGTATTACAACAGCTATCATATAACTTGTAATACTTGAAAAAACGAAATACGTACATTGAACTGAATAATTAATATATTATTTTATATTATACAGATACTACATACGTGTACCTTTATTCTGATAGTTTATATCTCTGGGGAACATTTTTTTTATATAATAAAGAAAATAAAATATAAAAAAATAAGACTACATTTTAAATGAAACTATTTTCACAGGATTAATTGCGTATAGTTAAAATAGTTTCATTTAAAATGTGTAATAATCGTCTAAATCAACTACGAATGTAGTAAAATCGTAAAATAAACTTCTTACTAACTTTTTTCATTCAAGTATGAAAAAGCAATTTCAATTATATAAATTCAATTTCAAGTATAAAAATAAAATTTCAAATATGAAAATATATTAATACAAATCTTTCTTGTAATATGCTTTTTTCCGCATAGTAGAGTAGGCTGAGGGATAATCCGTCCGCGATTTGTCGCCCAATTTTTAAGACATTGTGTATTGAATGGCGCATTTTGCTTACCATAACGGAGCAATGAAAATAATTTAAATATAATCAATTCCCCGAGTGACCTCGAACTCAAAACCGTCGTGTTTACACTCAGTTTACAGACGCTGCGCCACTCCGCCACGACAGCCTCAATTATATGCGTGGTTATCATAAAATCACTTCCTTAGTGTGTTCTCCTTTAACTGCCCATAATAACACCTCAACATTTAACTTCCTTTGACAAAGATCGAAACTGAGAAAATAGCGTTTGGTCAAAAGCTCGAGCTAAATAAAATTTACGATCACAAATATGACATTTTACATACAAATTAATGTGTATTTTCACACTTCTTACATTGAAGCTTGGCTATCGTGACTTAGTATTCAAGTATATTACACGTAATGATTGTTGATTCGATTCTGGGAGAGGGTTTTTTATGTAAAAGACAAGGAAAACTAGCATACTGGTCACCTGATGGTGAAGTGATCACAGCCGTCCATGACCCCGTGTAACTTACAGAAACAACAAGTCCACTGCCGGCCTTTACGGTGAAAATTGACGCTTTTTGAAGGTTTTTTTAAAATTCTAAATATTTTTATTTACTCAACTATTGAGATATGTGATCTTTCATCATTTATTAAACATGTTATTTCTTTAGGCAGAGAAGGAGGCTGTAAGTATATCTCACTCTACTGTCTATGTACAACGCATAATAACATAAAAGTATGTATAAAAAATAAAGAAACGTATTGTTATTTCACAGTTACTTTGACCGCTAAGCCCTTGTACATTTTCTACAAAAACATTTTTATAAGTAATTATTTCAATAACTTTAAATTTATAATGCATCTACTTAAGTAAATATCCATTATAGAAATTGAAAAATCCATTTCAAAAACTTCATTTAGCGATGTTTTATGCATTTGTAGTTTCACGTTTATTTGGTATTACCAATTAGTGTGGCCATAAAACGTCTGGCTTTTTACGGGAGGTCTTATATTCAAATACAGGCCGACATTGCGACGAGCTATAGCATAAAGATAAAATATAGTTGGCGTTAAATAAAAAGCAGCGTCACGCTGTATCCCGCACACAACAGAGTAGGCAGGGGGAATCTAGTGTTAAAAGACTCCGTTCTCCATTTTCCGCCAAATCGTGGAAGCATTGCGTGTTAAATGGCAGAACGAAGAAATGAAAATATTAATAAATATTTTATTTGCTCGAGTGGGGATCGAACCCACGCGCCCACGCTTACACTCACACTTATGCCCCTGCGCCACGGCAGTCCTCAAATAGAAAACCATATATTTTCTTTCCTTCTTTATTTTTTCAAAAACAAGGGCAGGGAGTACCTAGTGTCAAGACCCTCTATCCTCTAATTCACATGAGTATTCGAGACATTGAAAGTTGAAACAACGAGAGCGTCTCACTGAAAAAAAGCAATGGTCGTGTTTCAATACTCATAATTTTCTTTGTATTATTTTTATTTCAAGCGGTTTGTTGAGACAACGACGTTAAGCTCCGCCAATCAACACGCAATTTCTCGAAAAAAGAACAAATAATGGGTAACAGAATGTCATAACACTAGGTTCCCTCTGCCTACCATGCTATATGCGGGGTTCACGCGTGAAGCTACTTCTTGTGTTTAAAATTTAAAAAAAGAACATAAGATTTAGTCAGAAGTTTTCTCCGCCCGTATGTTTACCATTGTAGTATAGTAGTGCGTTATTACACAAACTTTGCGCCGAATTATTCGATATTATTGCTTGAAAGTTACGATTTTAATTAACTGCGTGATTGATTCATCATAAATCTTATGTGTATTAAGATTAAATTTTAAATAACGGTAGTTTCATTTTTTGTTCTTGCCTTCCTTTCTTTTTGTTTCAATTATTTTACTTATAAAAAATGTGATGGGATTTAACTGTAAGCGCTACGGTTGTGGATTCGAATTCTACTCAAGGGAATTAATTATTTCCATTGTCTATCTCTGGTAACAAGACAAAGCGCAGCGTTAAACTCCGTCATATAGTACACGTAGTATCTCGATTCGTGCCCATGTTGAAGAATAATGCTTTAACACTACATTCTTTCCGCGTATCCCCGAAAAAAAGTCAATATATTATATAAAATAACTTTTTATTTCTTCTATAATATAACAGTACATTTAACCTATGTTCGTAACGACCTCGCGCCCAAAGGTTAACGTACAAACTACAATACATCGAATCATATAGAAAACAGTCTCTGCTATTGGCGTATCAAAATCTACACAGCGAATGCCTCGGACTTGACTTGAAAAATAGCCTGAAATATATAAAAAGCAAAAACAGTGAATCATTTCTCCGTCGTTCACTATATGCTTTTAATTTGTTAGTTCGTTTCACGCTGTAAGTTAGCTTCACGCTGTATCCCACACACAACTGGGTAGGCAGAGGGAACCTAGTGTTAAGACACTCCGTTTTCACTAAATTTCCACCGTATTCAGGAAGCATTGCGTGTTGAGTTGTGGAACTCAACGCCGGGCTTTGCCTCGACATCACAGTTCAGAAATGAAAATATAAATTTAAATAAATATTTCTTTTCCTCGAGTCCCCACTCGAGGAAAAGGAATCGGAACCACAACCAGTCGCGTTTACAGTCACACTTTGTGCCCCTGCGCCACGACTTGCCTTCTCGTAGACTTTAATACGTAAAATATCTTTATCTCTCTCTCTCTCTCTCCCTCTTTCTCTATCTCTCTCTCTCTCTTTCCCTATCTCTCTCTCTCTCTTTCCCTATCTCTCTCTCTCGTAACTGTATAACCAACTATGTATTTGTCCAATTTTAACTTTCTAACATTAGTAGTAAACTGAAATGCATTTTTGAAATAGGTTCATTCAAAAACATTCAACAAATCGAGTTTCAACCGAACCCACAACCACCGCGCTTACAGCAAGTGACTTTTAAACTTGAATCTTAAAAACAAAAAAGTAATTACATTCAAAATTCATAAAATTTGTAAAATAAATAAAAAAAATAATTTAAGACTTCTGAGCAATAAAAAATCGAATATTTCAAATTAATCATTAAAATCACACAATTTAATTGTGAACAAAATTTATGTGTCGAGTCAGATACGACATTTTATTTGTTCACTTTACGGTTTGTTGTTAATTTATTATTTTTAAAACACAATGCCTTATCTTCGAAGTCTTAAAAATACTGAATAGTGTCTATAAAAGTTTCCATAAGTACTTGTGAGGAGGCCGTCGTGGCGCTGGGCCACAAGTGTGCGACAACAAACGCGAGGGTTGTGGGTTCGATTCGCACTACGGTGGTAGAACTCAACGCCGGGCTTTGCCTCGACACCAGAGCGAAGAAATGGAAATATAAGTTTAAGTATTTCATCTCCTCGAGTAGGAATGGAACCCACAACCAGTCGGTTTTACAGTCACACTTTGTGCCGCTGCGCCACGACTGGCCTCGTGGCCATTTTTCATTAAGCATTAAGTATCATTTTAATTAAGCAATATAAAAATATTTTATTAATAATTATTATATTTTTACCATTTCAAGTCTATGCACTAAAATGTAAAGCATATAGTCTTTAATATTATAAAAATTAGTATAAAAGCTACTAGCGTTCCACGAATAAGCGTTTTTTAATTTAATATTTCATTAGCCATGACCTTCATGATGCTAAAGTGGCAACATTGTAAAGTACCTTTCTATGTACGTCGATTCCATGATTATGGGTTCGATCCCCATTTTATATTTGAATTCCTAATTTAAGATTTGATAAGTTTTTGTTTATATGTTTTAGTTTCCTGGTCAATTAGACCAAAAGAAGACAAATAAATTTTATAATTGATGAATATGAATTGAACCTACAACTATCGCGCAAAACACTTCCAAGTAACCATAGCGTTATTTATTACATGTACAAATTGAATTAAAGCTTCAGGTGATAGTATAAAAAGCTCTAAAATGAATATAAAGGTTGATCCCTCTGTATATCACTATAACTGCACGCACTATTTACGACTCCACACTCGCTAATTGGTAGATGTGACATGCGAAACACGCTAAATGGGAAAGGATATTCTATACTATTCTATATTCATATTATAAAGCTAAAGAGTTTGTTTGATTGAACCCGCTTATCTCAGAAACTACTGGTTTGAATTGAAAAACTATTCTTGTGTTATAAAGACTATTTATCGAGGTAGGCTAGGACGTAACCCACTATATCTGCAGTCAGACATACCTCAGTAAGAATCTAAACTAAGAATCATCCTTCAATCCAATTTTTTATGTAACGCACAAAAAGACCGTTATAGCACAGATGACATATGTAGGATTGTATTCTAGACAATGGTTATGAATTCGAACTCCTTTCGTGGTAATATTCATAGTATTAAAAACTCTATTCTAATGCATCGGTTTTAAATAAGCAGAAATTAAACCAACGTAATATAGATAGCTTTATACTTATTTAGTAAACGTTTAAAGAATTAAATGTAGCGGGATTTGAACCTGCGCCTCTTCGAACCGGCCAAGAAAACCAACCGCCAAGTAGTACCGCCATTAAATATTTTTTCTTTACCAAGTGTGAAATAACTTTTAAAATGTTAAAAATAGTTCGCTTTAGTTGTAGTATAAAAATATATGAAAACCGGAGTAATGTAGTTGTCTAGTTACCACTTGTACTGGGGACCATAAGTTTAAATAGAGACAATATACTATTGTATTAACATAGGACTATAAACATTTCAATGCAGTTTTTTATAGTTTTATCTGGTTTAGGTAGAGGCGAAAGAAGTATAAGGTATACGGACTAAGAATAAGATGTAATCAGTTTAAATCCGTCTGTGTTAACGTTTATTATATAACTTCATTTTAATTAAAAATATATAAAAAATGCTTAGATCATAATAAAAATATCAACAAATTATTTCTAAGAAACATATCTTATAAAATAAATAAATAAAATAAACGAGCTTCACGCTGTATCCCGCACACTGCAGGGTAGGCAGAGGGAACATGGTGTTATGACACTCCGTTCCCCACTTTCTGCTGAATTCTGGAGGCATTGCGTGTTGAGTGGCAGAACTCAACGCCGCGCTTAACCTCGACACCAGAGCGAAGAAATGGAAATATAAATTTAAGTAAATATTTCATCTCCTCGAGTGGGGATCGAACTCACAACCAGTCGGTTTTACAGTCACACCTCGTGCCGCTGCGCCACGACTGGCCTAACATATCTTATTATAATACAAATGCATAAATAAAAAAATTGAAATATTAAAGAAAACTAGGCCTTATTACATTAGACCACCCTTAGCTTTTACAGCTTATAAAAGTAAGCCCACAAACTAATTTTGCGGTTTACCATTGTAGCAAAGTTAATTGTATATTAAGATAGACTTTCTTACATAGTCGTACATTTGTATACATACACTAGTCGTTACTCGCAACTTTGTTTCCGTGAATTTTAAGACGTAAATTGAAAAGTACCGTGTTTTTTTCGTATCTGTAGAAATTTAGAGAAAATTTTGGAAAAATTGCTAAAATTATATTCAATAATTTTTTAGTGCTCCTCTACGCTCCCTAATCTATGTAACCTATAATTTTGCTTTCACTGTTCTTAGTTTATGGCGTTCCAAACGTAAATATCCCGTTATACGGAAACCAAAGAAGATTGTACAAAGAAATAACACAATAAAAGAATGAATGCTAAAAAAACGAAAAAAACAAGAAAAAGAGATCCAGTTAAAATCAGTATTTTAACTTTCTCCTATAAAATTAAAACCAATATTTACAATTTATAATGGCATAATAAATATTTTTTTAACAAATAATTTTGATATGTATAATTTAATATTGTTATATAGTTTTGTCTTGTCTGTTCATTCAATCACAATTTACAATAAATGTAGTATCTAAAGCCTAAAAAATAGTCTATAGTATACAAAAATCCCTTAAAATTTTGATTTTAGTAACAATTCTAACCTTAAAAGTTATTTAAAAAAAGACCAATCACATTCATGGGTGGTCTCACCCTATTATATAATATTTTATATTTCTTTCTCCAGAACAGCTTTTTCTCAGTTCATGTCTTGTACAAAGCCAGCGACCGCAAGCTTGATACCGCAGCGTTCATTTGAAATAATACTTTGGAATTGCTGTGTACCCGCAAATGGCGTCCGAAATTGTTTCTGCATGCAACTATGTTTGAATCATTTAGTTTTATTTTTTTTATAGTGTAATTAAAAATGTATTGCTTATTTTAGATTTTCACTAAACAATATGTAAAATAAAAAATAATATGGAGACTGAATAGAGAGATGCTGACATTTTTCCTTCTTCGAGAATCAAATATGTGACCTGAACCATTAATTTGACCATTTAACCTGACCTTATATTTTGAATCTGACGAATGGTGTGGTGTTCCTGTGAATAGAGCACAGGAATCTACTACATATGTTATAAGACTAGTTTGAAATGAAAAATATTTTTGTTGAACACTCTATTTATCAAGGAAAGCTGGCTATAGGCCATATGACGATTTTAGGATGATGACATCACTTTAATTGATAATTTCGATATAAATCACTGAATGTGCGATTACAGTTCTTGATACTGAAAGTGTCATGTGTTTGTGTCTTAGTCACTTCCAATATACCACGCAAAATAAGCCACAGGTAAAACCTATAATAGTTTGAAATAAATCTAGGAAATGGCAACAAATAATACTGTAATATCATTAAGAGGTTTACACGCCAACTATGGAATGATCGTGGCCAATTAAAATGAGTTGTGAAAGTGTATCAATAGACAAGTATAAGAAACAACTTCTTAAGTCATCACTTTAGTATATTATATATAAATACATATGTTTTTTTTATGTACACTCTGTATCCCGCACATAGCAGGGTAAGTAGAGGGAACCTTGAAACGTAGTGTTAAGACACTCCGTTCCCATTAAGACAGTTCTGTTCCCTACTTTCCACTGAATTCTGGAAGTATAGCGCGTTGAGTAGTGGGACTTAACGCTGCGCATTGGCTTACTAGAGCGAGTTGTGGTTTCGATCCCCACTCGTGAAAATGGAATATTAATTTAAATTTCTATTTTCATTTCTTAGCTCTGGTGTCGTGGCAAACAGTGCGGCGTTGAGTTCCACCATTCAACACGCAATACCTTCAGAATTCAACAGAAAGTGGGGAACGGAATGTTTTGACACTAGGTTCCCTCTGCCTCTTGTGTGCAGGATACAGCGTAAAGTGGGAGTTGAACCCACGACTGGCCTCCTTAGTAAAGTCTAGTGTATATGTGTGTTTGTTTTTGAATACAAGGTTTTGTCTTAAGATTTTGTATCGTAGCGCACTGGGACCGCCTCTTATGATAAACTTCACGGTTTTGAAATCGATACCTACTCGGGGGAACGATTATAATTAAATCATCTTCATTCCTCTGATATAGTAGACAAAGCGCGACGTTGAGTTCCGCCAGTACACACTCAATGTCTTGCAATGTCGCAATTAAGCGTGAAACTAAACAAAGTTTATGAAAAAAAGGTTTATGAAAAGAGCTTGAGGTTTGTTTACAAAGCAGGTGCAACGCCAAGTCACGTTTATCCAAATTGACACTTTGAGCTTTAGAAATGAAAAGCGGGTCACTTGCAAAACAATATATTGAGAGGCGTCGGCATACTGTCAACGACATATCGACTAATGACGGGGGCGTGGCGGTTACGAAATAGTATACAACAAGTGTTTAGGTAAGTGGATATGGTAGAAAAAATATCGAAAGAATTTGAGTTCGATTTCTATTCAGGGAAATGATTATTAATTAAAATATTTTTTGTTTTCGCGCTATGAATGCGGCGTTAAGTTCCGCCACTCAATATGTAGCTGAGAACGGAGTGTTTTAATATTAGGTTTTATGGATGATCTGACGCATAGGATAAGAATCCATATATATCAAAAGACTACTACTACTAGTCAACTATACCACAACGGCATCCTATTGTAGCTCCATTATTTGTTTTTATTATAACAGTCAAAAGAATAAAGTCCTATACAAAAACTTATATTAGTATTCATAACGCGATTTCACAAACAAAACCAATTTTTGTTTTTTATTTTTATCTATTTAAAGAAGAAACAGCCAAAAAGAAAGTGATATAACCATAAAAAACTATTTTTAGGTTAATAAGTTCTCTTCAATCTAGTGTTAAAACATTTGTTTTCCATATTCAGCTCAAAAATATACATAAAATTACTCTCCTTGACCACAATTATTATCACTTTCGTTATCAGATAATTAAATTCATCACAGAATTATGGCATTGATATTAAAAAGAGCAACTATTGAGTTTGTTGCCGGCAAAACTGTTATGTAAAATTGTTTACTCACTCTGGTATCTAGACAGAAGATGGCATTTATCTCAATATGACATGTCTCGAAAATTTTATGAAAAGTGGAGAACGAAGTATCTTTACACTATATTGCCTCTGTCTACTCTGCAGTATGAATGGCAAGCAGCTGAAAAATAAGAAAATTACTGGTTATACCATTTTAAAAGTGGCCTGTAGCACGAGTTCAAACGAATTCTTAGGCGACATATAATTTTACGGATCGCTTTAGCTAATAACGTTGTTTGGACAAATGTTTTGGAAGTATAACAAACTCTATTTATACATACATACATATATGGATATGTAAAAGAAGTTCAGTTGTGATGGTAATACAATATGCAATGGATGGAAGTGGGTGATTCACGCTCTATTTAGAAAATAAATATTTGTCATACTTTTGTGTCCAAAAGTAAAAAAATTATGCCGCAAATGAAATATACACTGTTTTACTTCAAGCTTCTCGGCGGAACCCAACGCCGCGCCTTCCTCCGTTAGACATGTATTTAAAATTGAATAAAGCTGCGAATATAAGTATTAGATATAGTATTGTAATCTTTATGTGAGCCATAATAGAATAGAACCTGTTAACCTTTGCTTTGCTTTTAGTTCACTAAAGTTCATAGGAGCTTTTAGGGATGACTTCATTTAAGTGTTTATTGCTTTATATACTAAAGATTATTTATATTAGAATACTAAAAGTGTGTCTGTTTGTTTCGTACTAGAGAGGAATGATTGGTCACTCCTTCTTTCTTACACCCTCGAGGCGTTAAACTCTGCTACTTTATACACAAAGAACAGACGGCAGAGAGTGATTGTATAATTTGCTACAAATCAACAAACATATATGACGATAAAAATATAAACTTTCTTTATATATGTCAAATCAACAATCACAACCGGATCACAACCGTACGTCAGTGAACGTGAAGATAGTGGGTTCCATTTTCACTTGAGGGAAAGAAAAAAAAACTTTCCGCCTAATTTTCGAGACAGAGTGAAAAAATTAAAACAGTTCACTCTCCTAATTGAAGATTGAAGTCAAACCACCGCTTTCATAGACAGACACTGTACTACTACGCTATGAGGCTATTTTCATGTAAATTTTGTTAATTCAAATAAATTTTATGTCCAAACATGGGCATTGAGAAATTTGTATAATAAATTAGTATTGTTTCATATTCTAATAATAAATTCCATTAACTATTTATAGCTACAGTAGCAACTAAGCGGTGTTTATTCGAGACATTAAACAGTTAACAAATTTCATAAAACAATTCTTAAATTCAACAAATTTATTATAAATAGTTGTCTATATGTGAAAAAAAACGCGTTTCGCTATTTTATTGAAATTTCCTATTTAGACAACTTTTCTATTTCTAGTATTTCGTATAGGTAGGTACTAGTCGTCGTACTGTACATAAACTCTAACATACATGTTATGGAAAATTGGGACACTAACATACACATGCAAAATTATTTTTTTCCTGTTTCCGTAGCAGTTTCAGAAATTTTAGCTTAGTGCTCACACTTTCTATACTGCGTGTTTTGACTGTCAATCACTGAGAAAAAAGTAGGAAGAGTTTTATACAAAGATAAGTATATAATAACTTTACATAGTATAAAATAAACCGTTGTACACCGTTTCTCAATTGGATGGATTATGGATGGATGGATGGATAGATGGTTTATATTAATGTGAACGGGAATCAACGAAATATAAAATCTTAGATGTCACGCTATCGTAAATCAAACTCCCCATACTACTTACTTACTACTTTTAATTTTTTTATGAAATATGACACTACAAAGTCTTGTGGTTTGTACTTTTTTTTGCGACGTTTGTTTGTCATATTATTAAATTTTCTCTCTCCGTCTATCCGTTTGTACATCATGACCACTTTATTTATATAATTTATGAACTTTAGAAGAAATTACCTAAAACTGGCTCAGTTATCATTTTTATGGTCACATATAAACGACCATTTTATGAGAAAAATATTCACAACATTGATTTACATAAGAGAAGTCACAAGCTAGCATAGGTTTATCAATAGTCACACACGGGTCACATAGTTTATGGGTGTCGCTTTATCTCGAACGACACAAATGTTAAATTCAAATGCCAAAACCGTTTATTCTGAGTGAATGATAATGTGAATATTTTAAAGACCGTGTAAATGTACGTACTTAGGTGGGTATGTCTATTTTGGCCGATTTAACTACTAACTAACTAACTAACTGATCACAGTTAGTTTATTTGGATATGCACTAAAATGATTTTTTTTAAATACTTTTGTCGAAAACGTATAAAAAATTTAACGTCCCCTATGCAAAATAAAATCTTGAATTGAATCCACGCCTCTTGGAAAACGACCAAGCGCTCTGACCAATAAACCATATGTTCTCATCAAGCATCTCTTCAGAATCATTAATCGTCTTCATTTACGCTAGGTAATGAATAAAATTTAACACGTGAAAATAATTCATTATAATTGTTGTATGTGAAAATAATTCGTTAACCCAAATGGTATCGAACCCAGAAATTACGCATGTATAGCCAGAATATATAAAAAAGCAAAAAAAATGTTTATAATTTCAAAATTACTTTTTAAATTGAATACACAAATGTATATTACAAGATAGAGGGGTCAAAGGTGTCACAGCACAGTGATACCAGCATTGTGACATAGATTGATTGGGTTAAGCAATATCCAGTCCAGTCAGAAGATGCTGGGAGTGCAATCCATGTTTTGAAAGTATAAATGCTTCTATCTTAGTTATAGTTCCTTTGGAATAACTACTTAAAAATGCTCATGGGCCAGCTTAGGAAAGTTTGAACGCCTATTCGAAAAAACAATGCTTACTATAGTAAACAAAGACGTAACGTAGACAAAGAACATGAATGTGAAATTTGTAAATGGTGATTTGCTAACAACCAAGATAACTTGAACCAGTGACTTAATAATGATTAACTGATTAAAAGTAACAATGACATTTGTCACTAACTTTATAAACAATATGCAGAAAATAAATTAATTATTAGTGATCAAATTCTATCCTTATCTACTCAAAAATATGAAAGAACACATTTTTTTTATAACCATCTTAATTAAGAGTATTTACCCTTTATGTTAATAAACCATTAAATGAGTATTTTATTGAAGCAAAGACGGTCTCCACACACTTTACGTTCACATAAGGGATTAATTAATGTTTTTGCTAAATAGCCACTCGAAGTATTTTAATTATCGCGCCACAACACTATAAAAGGGGTTTAAATGAATATTAAGGAACGCTATTGGTCGTGGGTTCGATCCCCACTCAGGGGACCGGGGAATAGTGGATGTTTAAAATATTCTCATATACTTGTCGTGGCATGTCTGGTTTAACAAACACTGCTTGCGAGTTTCATCACAATTTAATACGAAGTGTCTTTAAATAGACGAAAAGTGGAGGACAGAAAGTTTTAGCATAATATATGTATATCAACGTATAGTTCGCGAGCTTTAAGTTGAGGTTCGCATTTGTATGATAAAAGTAGAACCAGAAAATTATTTTAAAAATATAGTTTATTCTTAAAAAACCATTTGAAAAATCCTCTTAGCTTTCATTTGACTTTGAGTTAATTTGAGTCATTTCGACAAGGACAGCGTTGTTTTTTTAGTGTGCTATCAGTCAAGAAATGTAGGACTATTGTCAAAAAACAGAATAAACCGGCTTAGGCTAAGCAAGCGACGTTACACATACACTATAATACTCGTATATGAACACGCACACAAATGTAAAGCTCAGCTTAGACCTAGCGTAGCATTTGACTGTAAACGCGACGATCACGGATTTGATTTCTATTAGGCGCTCAGTTCCATCATTAAATATGCTTTGTCCAGAAAATTGGCAACAAAGTACAGAACGAAGTGCCTCAATACTAATTCTCTGTTATATGCGGGATATACGTAAACCTTAAAAAAACATTTTTTATTTCAATATATCTGTAGATCATTAAGTCAGCATTTAATTGAGAGAGCTTTAAAAGAAATTTTAAATTTCATAAATTTTGAACTAATTAATCATTACTGAAAATAATATTTATTCGCGCTTTCTTTTTAATGTAGGTTCAGATATTTTAAAAATCGTTGACATTTTTATCAACATGATCTTTAGACTGTATAAAGTTGAATTTTAAGTTTACAAAATGATTTAATTTATTTTTATATTATTTACTTTTTTAATTATTTTATTATATAAGTGTTCTTTTAGTAGCTCAATCTAAAATTCTTATGAATTAATATATATTTTTAAATAAAAGATTTTAGCAAGAAACGGAAGATGTTATCGATTTCATAGTATTAAAGCGATAAACAATATTATAAAATTATTTATTACTTTCTTTACAAAAAATCTATTTTCTACCCAAAAAAACAACAACATTTTTACCTTAAAATGATTGCTTTCCAGCAACCCGGCGACGTGAGGTGAATAGACACTGACGCCGGCCTTTGTAAAGAATAGATGATATCTTGCTTACCTGCAAACAAAAATATTGTGAATATTAAAAATAGTCCCCGCGAAGATTAAAATATATTATAAGAATTACCTACGTAGTTATCTATATCTATATATGCAACTCTTTCATTACTGAGGGCTGGGATAGGGATAGGCAACCCACGGATGTGGAGAAAGTGGGTTTCTTGAAATTCCTATGCGAACGGGAAAAGACAAAATTTTCTATTTTATTAGTAGTAGTAGTAGTCGTCGCCGGCTACGGCTAGTTAATTACATATTTCTTATAAGAATTTAAAATATTTATTTAAATTTTTATTTATAGTTATAATTTATTAATAACAATATTTTTACTTGGCTTTCTTTCAACTAAGTTTTTTCATACAGAATTCTATTGTGTATGAAAAAAGTTGAAAGAATATCCTCCATTGACGATAAATAATGATTGAAATTTACTTTAATCTATTTTTTTTAAATTTTTCATTACATCTTGGTATTTTCAAGACAATTTATGTTTATTTTAGTTCCCTTTCCCATTAAGTGTTATTACGGCCATTTTGAAAAAAAACTAAACATTTCATGAAGTAATCGATAATTTAACAAAAAAATATCCAATATTCAAAATATTATACTTATTTTTTTTATTTATTTATTATTATAATATATCTACTTAAGATAAATAGAAACGTTACCCTCAACAGAATTCAAACCTACAACAACCGTACAATCTGACACGTACAAACTGTGTGTGAAAGAATGTTTAAGCAAGATGCTTAAACCTTTTTGCAATTATATTGTGAGTTAATCGTGTAGTTATTTAACGATTACCACTTAAGTAACATGTATTTTAGCACCTCGAAGAATCGTAAGTATTTTTTGAAATAATTTTGCCAATTTATTACAAATATTCACTGTATTTGTAATAAATTGGCTATTATATATCTATATAGATATATAAAACTCCTCCGTTACTGAGCGATTGACCGAAATTTTGTAGCGTTAAAAGATAAGCAGAGGAGCACTAAGGGAGGATTTTCCGAAATTTCTACGGGAAGGGAATTACGGGCTACAAATAGTTTAAATATAGCATTTCAAATGTATTATATATAAATGTAATTTCTTGAAAATAAAATTAATTCACAAAACTGTTGTGAGCCAATTATACTGTAGTATTGGTTTTAACTGATGAATAATTCGAATCACACTTAAAGAAGTGTCATACTACTCAAACTGCTGATCATTATAAAAAAAGGTCATATAGACTAATTAAAAAAAAATATATATCCCTAGACTTTCAACATCCGGTATAATGTAAAAAAAGGAATATAATCAATAAATAACTGTTACTATTTAAAATTAAATAGAAATATACAGTTCGTTCAAACAACACCATATTATAGCGGTAACAGATCACCATGTATACAGTAATAATTGATATATTACATGCATAATTGCATGTGAATAACTAAATCGTCTAAACATCGTCGAATTCCTCACAAAGAATATTCATACACGTACCGTACACGTACACGAACTAAGATGAACGTGTGAGATAAATCCAAGAGATAGACTTTACTGGGAACTGCTTCATCTAAGCGGACTTAAGTCATAAGCGGTACCGTTTTTTACTAATAAGCAAGTCAAAGAACTTTTTTTTTCAGCTCCACGGTATATCCTGCACACATAGCAGGGTAGGCAGAGAGAACCTGGGAACCTAGTGTTAAGACACTCTGTCCCCTTTAAGACACATCCGTTTTCCCCTTGCTGCCAAATTTTAAAGGCGTGTTGAGTAGCGGATCTCAACGCCACGCATAAAGAACTTTAACTTGCTTTTTTGAATTTTCGAAGCATTGTGTGTTGAATGATGGAATTCATCTTCTTACTGGTCTACCAGAGCGCGAAATGTAAACAAATGAAATGTAATCGTGCCTCCGAGTATAGATCGATAGAGTACTAGAATTTTAATATTGGCGTTATTAATGCTATGATATATTTTTTATCTTGTCACACCTGCTATGTATAAAGAATAGGTAAGGCGAACTTAGAGAAAATGGAGGATTTTCTGTATCTTCTGGATAGTTTTGAGACTCGTCTTAAGTAGCGGACGCCAGCGTCGTGCATTGTTTTTACCGAGGAAATGAAATTAAATAATTAAAATATATATTTCCAAATAGAATTAATATCATATACAACACAAGAGGGTTATATATAAAATACTCAAAATACTTGAAAAATATCTATCTATACTTTGCATTTCTCACAACTTATAACGCAGATTTATTATTCTTAATAAAAACATTTGTTACAACAACACGACGACGTCCTGATGCCTTTTTTGTTAAGATTTTGTATATATGTTGGTACGTGAATCCTAAATATTTATACGTGGGTTGGTTTTTTGATTTCTCAAAACCACTTTATTGCCGACCTACGTGAACAAAGTTTATTTGTCCCTAAAGGTGTAAAGGATTTCTACTTTAAACTTCGTGTAAACTTCGGTGTAAACTTCGAATATATATTTTTAAAACACTCCGTCCCCCATTTTCCGCCCAATTTTTGAGACATTATGTGTCAATTGGTAAATTTTAACGCCACGTTATGTCTTGTTACCAGAGCGAGAAAACCAAAATAATTCATTCCACCGAATAGAAAATGAAGCCACAACTATCGCCTTTACAGTTAGACGCCATGTCGCGGTGCCACGGCGTAAATACGGATATATGTAAATACGGATCAATATACGTAAATTAACTGAAATTTTAAAATTTTTATTGATCCTAATGTATTTTTGTTAATACCAAGTGTGGATCTCAACGTAAATGAAACAATGTTCACTTCTCACTCTCAAAATATTTAAACTGAATCCTTTCTAAGACTCAAGTAACAAGAAGAACGAAGAAAAAAAGAACTCCAATTTCCCAACACTAGGGTTCCCTCAGCCTACCCTGCTAAAATTCTGAATAGAGCGTGAAGCTCTGCAAAAAATAATAAAAAAATACGGACACTATCGTTTTTGCTGTTTTAAATTTAAGAATGCATATTTTATCTATAGGTTAACTATAGTTTAGCCGCCACACAGCCCGGAGGTGCGAATGGGCGTACAAACAGCTACCGGTCGGTGAGGCGTCTGTCAACTTGCAAGCGTATTGTGAAAGTTCGATCACATGTTGCCTTTTTCGTATTTTGATGGGAGTGTGAAAAATTGCACTCGAGTCATTGACCTTTGCAGTGAACCTTATATAAAGTAAAATTTTGAAAATAAGATATTTTTACAAGATTTACTCAAAGAAAATAATATATCTTCAATAACCGGAAAGTGAAAAGAGTATCACAGCATTAAGTTACATTTCTCCCAAAATTACATAAAAACGACATAAAACTTCTCAATTACCTCACAAGAATCAAACCTGTAACCGTAACCTAAATGAAGACCGTATAAATCGATCCCACGATGGGATTTTAAAATAGAGTACGACTTGAATGCAACTTGTTAATTGCTTACCTTTAACAAATAAAATAGTCAGCTTACTCTGTTCATTATCGCGATTAGACGTTCTAAGATAATAGATTTTGGAAGTTCAGTGTGTTTGACTATTAGTTAATGTAATATCTCTTTCCTTGGTTTAATTGAGGTAATTGGGTAGATTTTTGTATATCTATTTGTAGAGGCCGTCGTGGCTCAGTGGAACCTGTTTATAGCAGGTTTTATATAATGATTCAGGATTGAACCAGTTCTTTCCCCACACATCACAACCTAATGTTAAGACACTCCGTCGCTCATCGTTCGAGATACTGCGTGTTTGATGGTAGAACCTAAGTTTAACTTACCAGTGCGGGGAAATGAGTTATTACTTCGAATGGGCATCGAACTCACGACCGTCGCCCTATGATAGCCTCACTTTTATTAAAAGTAACAAGATAACATTGACAAGACTTCTCTTTTTTTTATTTGTAAAAAAAAGCTATAAGTCTTGTCAATTCCTGAGATTCAAGCTACTAATGCCTAACCAAATTAAGAAGTTCAAATTGTATATATAAATATATGAAAGACGAATAATAAATACATATATAATTATAACTTTTTGTTCGGCGTGATGAGAATATAATGATTCAGGTCTACAACCGGTTGAGTTCGGCGTCTTAGATACAATGTTATTGATGATTTTCTTGCATTATAAAACAAATTTAAAAGAAATATGATGGTATAATCATAATAGCTTCACGCTGTATCCCGCACATAGCAGGATAGGACACTCCGTTCTCCATTAAGGCACTTTCGTTCCCCACTTTTCGCCAAATTCTTGCTGTCGTGGTGTTGCGTGTTGAGTGACAGGGCTCAACGCTTTTGACTTGTTACCAGTGCATGAATAAATGAAATTAATAAATGCAAATATTAATTATTTCATTCCTCCGAGTGGAAATCAAATCCACAGACGTCGCGTTTATAGCCGCTAGCTTGTGCCCATGTACCACGACGAATTCAATGATATTTATATTACATTTATTTCTTATTTAGGCTCATGTAATATATTTATTTTAAAATATGAAATACGTAACGCAATTTTAGAATGAAAGTGAATTATCTCAAAATTTTGAGATATAATGAAAAAATTTAATAATTCACTGGAATTAGTTTGCAGAAAAAAATAGTTAGATCACATTAATTTTAAGGGTGTTTGCTTAGTGGCGGAGCTTAACATTGCGCTTTGTCTATCAAGAACGGGGAAAATGAGCCTCTATTATATATAAAGCCACAAAAAATTTAACTAACTAACGTATTACCAAATTGCTTCTGCTGATTTCACTTCACGTTGAAAATGTGTGAAAATAGAACAAAAAAAAAGTTCATTCATCGTTCATGATGATAAGAACCAAACCAAGACTAAGTTATAATCTTTCTGGAAACTAGGGCGTTTCTATCACATTTAACAGTAACTAAGTAACGAGACAGTACAGCTTTATAACTTTTAATGGTCCACAAGCCTTAGATCGATTGCCTTGATAGTTTAGTGGTGTGCCATTTCAGATTTCATCTTTGTAAGTAGATTCAAATCGTCTCTACATTTCTCATTTTCTAAAATATTGAATATTAACTACCTTATTTTATAGCAAAATGAGACTTACTCATTGTAAGAAATACAATTATTTACTTATTATAATCGAAAAAAAAATTAAGTACCTTATTAAGCAAACATATACATAATATTACCGTATAATAAATTTAAAAAAAATCTAAAATAGAATGTAACCCAGAATCCTTAGGCAGATAACATAAACCTAAATATATAAATAAATATAATATAAAAAAATAATAATATGAAAATAAATATTATAAAGCTAAAGAGCTTGTTTGGTTGAACGCGCTAATCACAGGAACTACTGGTTCATATTGAAAAAATATTCTTCTATTTAACCTATATTTAAACATATATCAAGGATATACGCTTTATTACAACACGATAATCGTTTAAATCGTTGAATAAATATAAACAAATATACATATAATATCAAAGATCTTACTAATATAGTTATTTTATCTGGCTAGTGTTAGAAGAAATCTGTTAATTCCTAAGCATCTTTCCACCGCGTCGTATGCGTCACGTGACACGATGGCGACGCTAAGAATCCCAAAGTCGTTCTAACCAATGTCGACGCCATCTGTTGTCTAGTGATGTGTGTATTGGAAAACTTTTTTTTTTATTTAACCGAGAATTAATAAATAATAGTAATAAACTGGCGTAGTGGAACGGTCTGGCTCTATACGTGAGGGGTTTGAGGTTCCGTTCTGGTGACCTTTTATTTAAATTAATGTCTTTATACAATGTAAGAATCTTGAATAATCAAAGTCTCTTAATTTATATATTTCTATATAGTGAAATTGATTGGCTTATGTTATTTTTGTTTTATATAAGTTATAATTACTATATGTTTTGTTTCTATTAAAAGTAAAATCAATAAATAATATTAACTTTTTACTTCACCTTTTACTTTACCTTATTTACTTTATACAGCTGGAACTCTTTTTTTCAAAGTTAATTCTTTATAAAAATTGTTTAACATGGACAAGTCAGGAATTTGTTTCATGAAACTCCAATGATGTAGCTGCTTTTAAAATGTGCTAAACATTTTAAAAGCAACTAGATATGTCTTCCTTAATGAAATTGTAGCGACAATAAAATTACCGCGACAAATATTCTTTAAATAACTAACTTTGCATATTTTATCTCTTTATAAAGTATATTGGGAAAAAATCATTTGTGTAAAAAAAGTACTATAAAATTATATTACTTTTATAACTTAATTTTATAGTATTAAGAATGTAGTGTGCTTAATTATGTCATAATAGCTAGCTTGTAGGATTATTTAATAATACAGTTATTAATAAGTACTAAATGATGTCGATATTTTATATCACATCACTAAATCAAAGCCCAGCAACATTGCCATAGCACGTCTCATTCTCGCGCACATCACTATCTCGGCCTATCCCTTACTGACTACCTTATTTAAATAAGACTTTTGAACTGAAGTACATTTAATAATGAACCTTAACAATATTAGCTTAAAGTTGAAAAGTTTTATATAAAAAGTTGCTTAAGCAAGTCGCGCCCTCTGGGAGAAGAGGAGCCGGAAACTCATATAACGACCTTGACTTTGACTTTTTGTACGTTTGTCCCTAATTTCGTTTGAAATCCGTTAAGAAATTTTTACGGTTTCTATAAAATATTATAAAATTTTTGTGTATCTTTTATCATTCACCTGCATTTTACATGGCAAAGAGTACAAAGTAAGGATATAGTTGGTAGTGATTTTTATTTTCGTGTCTATTTGAATTTTAATAATTTTGCTTTTGAATAAATTCCAAATTCTAAAGCGCTTTAAGTAACATTTTCTTTATAAGACGTTCCGCATATTGGATTTAAATCTAGAACCACCATCCAGAAATAATAAATATAAAATGACACAACATAACATATTTTATTGCTTCACAGTCACTACTAGTGTTTAAACTAAACATAATATCATCTTGGAACATTAAGAGAACAGTAGCGGATGAAAACGATCCCTGTCTCGCTAAGCACCATAATATATCAGTTGTACAAATGCTTCATAATATTTCAACTTATTTATATACAACTTCAAGATATATGAACAGACGCAATAGTAGGACAGGCAAAGAGAACCAAGTGTTAAGACATTACGTTCTCCACCTGCCGCTTAACTTTAAGATATTGGGTATTTAGTGATGGGGCGGTTATTTTTTTATATTGACAAAAGATAGTGATGTAACTCTTCTCTTTTTTCGATAAAGTAACTTCTACTAAGTAGGTAAATAGCGTACTCCTTTCTATCCTATAATTTAGTTGAAAACTAACCGTTAGTATCGCATACTGTGGTTGTGTTACGGTCTAACACCTCAGTGTAACTCTACACTTGATATCTATAACACTATTAAACAGAAATAGGATCTCTATTTTCCTATATCTATATATTAATAGATGAATCAAAATCTTTGAAATAGTATAGAATTTAGCACAGTAATAGTTTGTATAGAGAAAGAGTGCAAAATGATAATCTTTTTTTAAATTATTTCATAAAAGATACATTAAACTTATGAAATAAGTATAACATACATTACCGAGCATTTGACAGTATATACACTTTTGTATTTATAAAGTTCACGTTGCTACGGCAACCGGTCTGTCACTTTATAAAAACAAAAGTTATTTTTTGTTTTCAGCTTCACGCTGTACTCCGCATGTAGCTGGGTAGTGAAAACAAAGGCTTATGTAATAAATTCTATTTTGTCGAAATAAAACAAATAAATATGAAAAATATTTATTTATTATTGCTTGGTAAGCGGCGGATCTCAACGCCGTATTTTGTCCTTCAAAGGTAATGTAAGGAAATTTTACAAGTATAAATGGCGTCATCTCGAGGGTAGGTAGAACTCGGAATCATCACGTATACAATTAAATACTCTACCACTGCGCCGCGATGGATATATCCATTTTATAATTGATTCACACCACGTACACATAACTACAAACGTTGTACAAACAACATTAATAATTCTCATTTATTGACACACGTCCTACCTCACGCTCTCCTTCTGAGCGTAAGTCAGCAACCGACTAACTGCGACTATCAGAAACTAAGAGCACCATCAATCTGGGTAGCTTTTAGCTGAGTAAGGTCACGTTTATAGTGATGTTGCGTTACTATTAATAGTAGAAGACAAATTAATATTTATAACAACACTAGATGAATGCGAATGAAAGTTAGTAGGCATAACATGAATATTTAAAAAAGATCGATAGAAAATGGAGAAAGGAGTGTTTTGACTCTATATTCACATTGTATTCTTTTCATATACAAAGATTAAAGATTATGTTTCTAATAAAAAATAATTTACTAAGAATGTAAAACAAAATGACATATCGCTAGGTTCCATTCCTATCCCTATATTGTCACTTGCATACACTTACATCTAGAAAGAAATGGAACATCTGTCTGTCCACATTACCCTCTCAGGAACTATCCTTATAAGTATTCTAGAACTATAAGTAATTTAAAAGTTGATAAAAACACATCCAGTATATCAAGCGCCCCGCTGCGTTGGAATTACTTTATTTGTATTAAAGGCTACGTGGATCAAGATAAATGGTTCTGTAAAAAAATCCAGTAAGCTATATTTTCTAAGATATTTAATTTTATCTAATGATATCTAAGTAATAGGATTTAATGTATTTTTTTTTAAATTACGTCTTGAATTCTTGAATTATATTAATTCTGATGTTTGTGTGAACGCAACCTTATCAATGTCTTTTATATATTTATAATATGATAAAGGTCTATCAAATTAGCTGAAAATAGTGAAACGGTTAGTGTACAATATACACAAGAAAAACATTACCAAATGAAGCGATTTATACAAACATATATTTCAAATTAAGTGAATTGATTGATAAATTGATTGAATTGTCAATATAATCTCTTCTCATATTTATGATAATAATATTCTATCAAAGCATTATTATCATCCAATATGATAAAAAATATATTAATTTAAGATACGATATATTTTTAAGAATTTTAAATCTTCGTTCTTCACTTTAAGCATCATTCTTCACTTTCTCTTAAATCCACAGTGGCCGAAACCAACTCCGCACATTTTACAGACAGACTGGGAAAACTACTATATAATAAATATATTTCCCAAGACGATTTTTATCATAAAAAAACTATCCGTAGGGCTAAACAAAACACAATTAAACATCTAAATGAGTAAAATAATATATTTATATCACAATTGTAGCTACAGCCTTACATAAAAGCTTTGCATTAAACATTAGCTCTCGCTGGTATTTATTGATGTGAATGTTTCTGATATCAACCAATAGAACCAGAGAAAGGCAACTTATAGCCTGACTTTTTGCTAAACGCTGGTAAAAACAGAACTTTATGAACTCACTACCTTGTAAGAAGGAGACACGTCAGATCGTCCCATAATAAATCGGTGAGATCATTACTAAAACAATTGGTTGATGCTATTTAGTTTTAATTGTAATTTATTTTCTAATATTAGTTTTTTTAATGTTTAGACACGATGTCTTGGATCCTTGCTGGATAGGCAGAAAAAGGTTGGAGATTGATGGTAACTCCATTCTCAGTTTTCTACCCATATAAAAATATCGTATGTTGAAAGGCGAAGCCGTATATATTGTTTATTGTCACCGAAGAAATACTTAAATTACAAATATATGAATGAAATATGATAAAACAATAATTATATTCAGAAAACAAACAGATTCATCACCATATTCAATGTACTTATTTTATAGAAAGAAAAACAAATAATACACTTCACGAATATCTCTTAAAATATAAAATAATAAATAAACAGAGTACCTACCTACATCTGACAGATAACAAGGCAAGGTGTAATTAATTTGGATATGCGCATAAAACAGTGTTGTCCGCTCGGAGGTATTGTTTTTAACATTTTTATTTCGATTTGGGACCAAATGGGTACCTAAAGCCGTCTAAAGTGCCAAAGCTTGTTATAATTTCAAGATAATTTTTTTATTAAGCAATCACGACGTTTACATGAGAAATTGATTTTAAATTATAATTAATTGGTGACATCGTGGTGCATTTGAAAAGAGTCTGGTCCCTACCAGACTCTTGTACCTAAGAAGAATCGCTTAAAAATTGGGTAAAAAGTGGTCAACGGTATAATTTACTCATTTATATATACATAACTAGTTATCGCTCGCAACTTCATTCGTAAATATAAAGCGTAAAATCTCTTTTTTTTCTTATATAATACTTTATAAGCAGCAGCAGCAGCTTGCAGCAGCTCGCAGCAGCCCGTTGTTGGTTATTTTAACATGGTTTTCTTACCCGAGATTAGCTCGCATCTAGAAACACAGACAGACATACAAACATTTTTAAATCCTTCGTTTGTGCTATTTGAAGAAACACCGTTGGAACTTCGTTTGGACTGTCGTAGCCCATTAGCACAGGCGTGTGTCATGTGTGTAGCACGACTGTTATGGGTTCAGTTCCCACTCGGGGGGATAAAATATGTAATATTTTTACAAAGCAAAGCGTGGCGTTGAGTTCAACCACTCTACACGCGTTGGGGAACAGAGTGTTTTTAACACTTGGTTTCCTTTGCCTACCCTGTTATATGCGGGATATATACAGCTAAAAACAACATACATTTCTCGAACTAGAACCTACAACTTCAGCATCTCTGATTTACATGCTGTCACTAAGCCGATGAGGTGCGACTTTCTAGGTTACCTTCACACTAAGTTAAGTTAGTGACAATTGTATTGCTTTTATTGAATGCAGTTTCCGCTTCCCCGTGACAACGCTTATTTATACCCCATAGAAAATCCCATATAACGGTCGACAGATAAAATATTAAAATAAGATCTAATGTATGCGTATCGTATAAATTTAATGTAGAGTTAACTAAAGTTGTACTGTAGAAACTAAGCGATGGTAGAGGCTTCAAATTCCATTCTCAAGAATTATGGGAATTACCATTTGAGACCATCGTGGCGCAATAGAGCGGCGTCTGAATGTAGATGAAATGGTTGCATATTCGGTCACAATTTGGAGGATAATAAAAATGCAGCGGTGAGTTCTTACCACGCAATACCATAAATAATAAGTGGTGAGTGGATAATTTAACTTAACATTAGGTTCCCTCTGCCTATTCTGATATGCGAGAAAAAACTTGAAAAGCGCGCTTTTATGAAAATTAAAGCTTGAATTTTGTAATTATTATTTTGAATTTAATTATGTTATAAATATTACATATATTTAGAGGCCAATTGTGAAGGTGAAGCGTAAATGCGCGCGTTGTAGATTTGATTCCCACTCGAGGAAACGAAATATTTAACATTTTCATTTCTTTGCTTTGGTATCGGCCTCCAGAATTCAACGGAAAATTGGGAACGGAGTGTCTTAACACTATGTTCCCAGGTTCCTTCTAGAAAAAATGTATCTAAGGATATAATATATAAGCTAGACAGTATATAACAGTAATATATAAGTAATATAATATTTTTTCAATGAGGTAATCGAAATCGCCCGGCATTAGCTTATCGAGCGCGTTGTATCGAGAATTCACGGTTGAATGGATTTATGTTAGTAGGGTTTCTTTGAGCAAGCTTTAGACCAATTTTTTTTGGTAATTTTTTGTGTGTATCAGGTGGCTTGCCTTTTTCTTTCTACTGACATTCAATTCTGATGCGAACGCTTTAAATTCTTGTTCATAGAGTTTTTGTTTCTCTACTTCTTTCTTTCTCTCTTTTTTCTCTCCCAAATAACCTTGATTATTGTATTTATATACACTCGATATGTTTTAAAATAGTTTTAAGCCTAAATAATATTTTTTTTCAATTTAGTAGACCAAACTACATTAACATCCATCTAATAAAAACGAGCACAGTTTTGTCTCGTTGCCAAAGCCAAGACATGAAGATAATTAATTCCTCCGAATGGGAAGCCAACCCACAAGCGTCACACTTTTTTTTAAATATTTTTTTTTAATTCATTACAATAAAAGTAGGCTTAAAAAAAATTTGTATACATTTTTAAACATGTTGCTGAGATATCAATATCATTCATTTTCCATTGATAGCAGCAGAACCAGACTGGCCATATTTATAGGGCTCTACATAAGATTTAATAATGCGAATGTAAGCGACGTCTAACGGTGGTAACTTATACCAGTGTTATGACACTTATTGTAGCATCGAACGCTGAGCTCTAACGTCGGTTTAAATCGTAAATAACGTTTTGTGCGTTCGTTTTATGCTAGTGCTAGATTATAGTACAATTTAAGCGAAATCTGTTGCTTAGATGTTCATAGATTCGAGTTCTGTTTTGACTTTTTTTATAAGTTTTTCTATTTATGAAAAATGTTTAAGATTTTTTTTTACTGGTTGGACAAGTGATTGTATCATACAAAAGAAGATTTACCACAATCCAATGATAACTTCATTCTTTTAGCAGTTGGTTAAAAATTTAATACTACAAATTTTTTATACTTTCCGAGTACCTATCATATAACGAAAGTAACATAGTAAGGGAGCACGTAAGCTAGAGTTTTTTTTCTATAACTTTAATATCTGTTTCTTAAATGTACGTTATCCTTATTAGGATTTGAATCCAAAATTACGTAATATACAACAATATTTCTTCACTTCCATACTATTACTTAATAAAAAGTGAACACGCACATGCATTATAAACTCGCTCTTATAATCACAATAGATGGTTAGGAAGGTAGAGCAAATGAAAAATGCGATAGACCAGTTCTTCATCCGATACAAATTACGACACATGAATAGAGGGCCATCGGCGTTTATACTCGCACTGTAGTTTTTAGTACAGTTTTGGTCTTGATAAAGAAAATATTTTACAACTGTATAAATTTATTACTTTTAATGAATAATAACTGTAATAGGATTTTTAAAGTCTCAGAAATCAGCAGAAAGAGGAAAAAGGAATATTTGTACTGCAACTTACTACCTGCTCTGATTTGTGAAGGAGATGTATGATATTTTGTTTTATACTTTTCGTTCTTTGACGATCCTTTTCGACTTTTTTGCCATTTTCAAATATTAAATATAATTTTTACCATAGATATCCCTTTTTGAATACAGAAATAAAATACTTTAAAGTTTCTTAAAATGGACGCGCAATGTCTAACACAAAATGACTCATTGACTCTACATTCTCTCATCTCTGTCGTATCGTAAAATTTACGTTAAAAAAACTTGTACAAATCACCATTTGAATTAATTTAAACTAACAACAGCTAAACAAAAGCTTTTAATCCTGAATACTAAGGAAACAAAGTGCACTGCCTAATAAACTTAGATGGGATTCACTAGATTACTAACACGCGAGGTCACACTGATCGTGACTACGGTAGTGCGCGTGGACCCTGAATGGATAACGCTGGTTTTAAAGTGCGTGATATATAAATGTACTGTTAACTTTTAATTTTGTTTTGTTTTCTATGTTCTTTTTTATATTTTTTGTTTTGTATACGGAGAAAAAAAGGAAAGGTTACGTTTTTGCTTTTCACATATTTTAATAATACTGTATACTGAGCTACGAGAAGAAATGTTGTTTTTAACATTTTTAGTGTTACTTCCCACTAAGAATAGAAAAATAATTTAGAAAACGTATAGAATATTAGAATAAGTAGATTTTAAAAGTAGCAAGACCCGAAACTGCGCGTCTTAAAAATAAATAATTATTTTTTCAATAATATGTATATTTATATAATATTCGCTTAAGAAATATATTTACCTAATTAACGCCTTTGTTTCTAAGCTATCTTAGGTCTTAACGGTCTAACCGTATTTACCTTCACTATACAATACGTACTATTTTCTAGATCTAGTATGTTATTCACTGAGCTACTCGCACTGTTGCTCGTAATCTGAAATTTAATATGCTCTATACACATTTTTTCTTTTATCCGACTTCGTCAAAAAGATGGTTATATTTTTCAAAAATATGTATGTACGTCCATTTCTGTATCACGCCCTACAGCTCAAAGAGCGGGATGATTTATCATATATGAGGTGTCGTTGAACTCTGAATCATTCAGAATTGTAGTAGTTACATAGGTTAAGTTTTTTTTTAAAATAGCACCCAAACATGACAAATCAGCAGCTAGGATTTTTATTTTTACAAATTTTCAACGTAAAATTTAACAAGTTTGCCTTTTTAATAAAAATTGTTTATGTTGTGAAAATATTATACTACATTTTAAAAGATAGCTATGGGTTCAATTCCCAAAACAAATGCAATTTTATTATCTGTCACGCACCATTAATGTCTTGAACATAAACAAGAAATAGGGAGTGGGATAATGTATAACCCTGCTTACTGTCGAGATAAATGACGAAAAAATTTTTATTTTTCTTTACGCATTATGCCTAGCGGGGAAACGCTATATACATACATATAATGTGTTCTCGTTCTTCTTGCTTCTCTTACCACTCAATCCAGCTTCATAAGTTTTTCTTCCCACTCTTTTATTACTTATTTACACTCTTTTATTCTTTTATCGTTCTAGGATCTGACTGACTCGATCTGATTAATATAATATGTCAATAGTATAACGGTTGATATATGTGTTAGTTAAACCGTATTCACTGGTCCCTCCTTCACTTGTCCCCTTTACAAGATATACCTATAACTTTTTTTATTTTTTATAGTTTCAAGCCGTATACCGCACATAACCAGTGTAAGCACAGGGAACCTTATATTAAGACTCTCCGTTCCACATTCACACACTTCATTTTTCAGTTGCACCGGTTCTAGGTTCCATCCGCCTAACCTGCTGTGTGCGGGATACAGCGTGAAGCCGATTTGATTATAAATATAATTAATAATATCCACGAATAATGCGGGCGTGTGAAACGGTCGTTAGTGTAAATTTGACCGCGATCGCTATCTAGGCATGCGCTACGGTACGCTAGCGCTGCTAGCCCAGGCTGGCTGTGCATTAAATATGTGGGTCTGATTTAATACTGTGCTGCCGATAAGCGATTTACAGCTAAAAAGAAGATCTTCCGGCGCCTGTAATGAGATAGCGGTGATCTTTGACCACCTATCTGCTAACGGTTTTGCGTTTTAAATGACGTTGATTAATTAAAGGATGGTTTTTTTTTGTGTGTGTGTGTGTATGTTTGTGTTTATGGAAACGGTTGTGGGATAGTGCTGAGTT
This sequence comes from Heliconius telesiphe telesiphe, assembly GCA_018249795.1. Taxonomy (NCBI): domain Eukaryota; kingdom Metazoa; phylum Arthropoda; class Insecta; order Lepidoptera; family Nymphalidae; genus Heliconius; species Heliconius telesiphe. The sequence goes on along the minus strand of DWLH01000109.1, from coordinate 5,578 downwards.
CAAAGTTTCCTTATTTATATTTGTAATGTAGGCTTCTCTCTCTGCTGAGTTTGATTTTCACTCTCTCATTGTTTTTGTTTCCCTTCTCTGGTAAGAGAAAGCGTGGCGCTGAACACTCACCGCGCCATCTCTCAAACGTAACGTCATCAACTCTTGTTGCGCGCGTATCAACTCTTCATCTACTACTACTACTCTTCTTTTTAAAAAAAATCACCTACTTAATTGTATACGAAATAAAAAATATTTTACAATAGAATTCTACAGTGCCAATAGATTTTATCTATATTGCTTACCGTAAACACAGTCTTTTGAAACTATTATGTCTTTACGTTAAATGACACCTTTATCTTAGCTCGTATTCTAGGTTACAGTTTTAACTAGACTGTAAATTGTTTTTAAAATCTTGAATGCTAATCCTTGAACGTTGGAGCCGTTGTAGAGTAGTTGACAACGCCTGACTTGAACACGGCGGTTGTGGGTTCGATACGCACTCGAGGAATTGATTATTTTTTAGCTTTACCTTGTATCCTGCCTAATGTAGGATAGGAAAGAGAAACAGGAGAACCTATTGTTAAGAAACTACTTTCCCCAATAGGACACTTTCCCGCGTCCCCACGAAAAATGAAAATATTTATAACACTTTCACTCTCCTGAGTGGAAATCGAACCCACAAACGTCGCCTTTACAGTCGCAAACCAGTGCCCTCCGGAGTGCCTTAAAACTAAACTCTACTATACTCTATGTTTATTATCTATTTATGTAAAGCTATAAGGTTACTGTGAGACTGATAAACAACACACAGGCGAACTAGAGTTCGAAAATTTAAATATGGCATGTAAGTGGGTGGGTTTGTTAGGGAGTTTGGGAGAGTCACACTAAGAAAATAATTTCTCGAAATTCCCAGAGGAAGAGCAAAAACCCATGATTTTCCATTTTATACCTTGAAGTCCAGACAAGCAAAATTGTACGCTACCACTGATAACTTTTGAAATAGAATAATTTTATCAAAATAAGTCTTTTCAAATTAATGCTATCAAAAAGCTATATTTTCCAACTAATTATTTACAGTTTTCAAGCACTTTAAGGCTCATTATAAATAATCTATTAGTTACCATATCATCATATCTAATTACTAATACATGTAATAAATTAAATAAATACTACATTCGTGATTCTCTAATGTAACATTCCGGTCTTTACTTAGCTCTTGCAATTAACACAACGTTAGAAAGCACAGATTTATCTATTACAGACTGTGGATGATATATCAATGTATTCCTTGAATAATCTTGTATAGAATATGTAATATATTAAATTGATATTATTATCTCCATTTTTCGTTTTAGTTAGAAGAGTTAAATTTATTTGTTAAATTAATTTTAACTGTAACCCATATAAATGACGTGTTGAGTGACGTAACATAACGCCATGTTTTGTCTTAACCAATGACATAAAAGTAAGAATAAGTAAGTACTATCCCAAAACAGTCGTCGTATAATAAAACTCGATAATTTCCCATTGCGCCACAAATATACCTTTTGGTCGGTCTATACAAATAATTTATAATTATTTATGAATACAGCTAAAGGAAAACGTACAAATAAACCTACTTTTACTTGAAGTAAGAGTTTATGTTGATACAAATGTAAGATAAATTCAATATGACTATGAGATATAATCTACATATGGAAAAGCTTTAACCCAAATTGAATATTCTACTAAGCACTCGATCTTGTCTGGATAAAAATGTACCTGTACGATAGCAGTATACGTGATATTTGTGAAAATACTTATCGTTGTCCACAACTTTGTGTGGATTTTAGGACATGAAATGGAAGATTCTCCTATGAGAACGGGAAAAACCGGGATCTAATAGTAGATGAGCTAATCTGTTGAGTGGTAGAGCCTAACTCTACCGATATTAATATGCACTTAATAAAATAAAAATTAATACAAATTTATCACAATTTGATAAAAATTATGAAGCAGGGAATTATGAGCAGGGTAGGCAGCCTAGGTAGTGTTAAGACACTCCGTTGCCTACTTTCCGATGAATTTTAGAGCCATTGCGTGTTGAGTGGCGAAACTCAACGCCGTGGTTTGCCTCATTATCGAGCAAATGAAATTGAACCCTGGTACGTTTACAGTCACACGGTTGTGTACCAGCGCCACAGCTGGCCTCTACATTATTAGGTACAGCTTATACATTTTTACGTTTTTCGGCATAATACGCTAAGCCTAGCAGAACCTAGCAGAAAACACGCCAGTTACAAATATTATTTTCATATTCAAAAAGTTTATCATCATTTTATAATAAAAATAACAAGAGAAAATTATATTCTCATTTTTTTATATATAAACAAAATTGAGGAGGTAAAATGAATGGGGCTCAGTGAAAGTCCGCAATAAAAATAATAAAAAAACAAGGAAAAATACGATAATGTATCAAATATATTTTAAAAACATAACCAGGAAACATATAAATAGAAAGAAACTACTTTGGTTATAATTTTTTAGCAGAAAAAAGGAGAACATTGTACGTTAAGAGAAAGAACGCAACATCGCGCTTCGTTTACTAAAACGAGGAAATAAAATATAACTATTACCTCGAGTATAATAAAATATAACTATTACCTCGAGTGGAGATTGAACCTAAAACGTTACATTTATCAGGCACTATCCCAATACACCACGACGGTCTGCATATGTATGTATATTTATGTATACATTACCCTATAACTTACCTACAACAGTGAATAACGTCCTTATTAAGGCTTTACGGGAAAGATTATTATCCAAGAGGTTCGATTAAAACTAAATGAGATGCGATACAAGCTAGAAAGCTGAAGGTATCTACAATATTATGATCCGGTCAACTTACGATATGTTTGGCTTGAGACTAGCATATGCACATGGTTTCTGTTGGGTTGTTTTAATAAAATAACGGTAATATATCGATTGGACTGACTTTTGGGGAAATTCAAGTAAAAAACACAAGAAATTAGTTACTTGTGAAGCATGGGCAACGAGTCAATGTAGATGCGACGGTTGTGGGTTCAATTTCCATTCCAAGATATTCATTATTTTCCATTATCAGAACGTACTTATACCGAACGTACGAATTCAAATATCGATCTCTACAGAAAATCATAACTTATTATAATTTTAAAAAATATACGTATATAATTTTTGTATTTTTAAGCCATAGTCTCAATATAGAACATATAAGAAGCTGAGTTAAACACAAGATAAAACAAATCTAAAAATAACATAGAGTACCTACACGCTTACTGTTTTTATTACCAATATATCAGTATTTACGATGTTATATCTATATTGAATTAAGGCATAAAATCTTATCTCTACATCTCTAGACTGGTCCGTGTAAACTTTCGATCGTAGGAAGCAATCAATTTGTAGCAAATGTCGTTCGAGTACGACAAATTATCACCTAACTTCAAACTCTCATGTAGAGTTATAGAGTTTGATAAAATGTTACATAGGATTGCTTCACGCACTCGTTTAATATGCGGTGTTACTAAATTATGGCAAAGTGATCATTATTAATCCATATTAATTTATCACATCATATAAAAATTTGTTCCAGTCAACCTATGGATATGAGAAATGATGTGCTTGATGTAATGTGTGTTATATATAAACAAAGATATTATAGATATATATAACAATATAACGAAAAACAAAACTAAAACAAGTTTTAAAATTAGTTTCGTTTTTATAAAATAATTTATATATTATAATATATAAAAATATTAAAAATAAAATAATGAAAAAGAGAATAAATCGGCATAATATATAATAAGGGAGAATAATAATACTACTAACAAATAAAATCTTAATGGTTGACCAAAGAGCACTGCCAAATGTATGGGACCATAGTCTTTGCCATCTTAAAACGCCCACTTCCGCAATCTTTTAAAATATAGAGTCATGATTCTTTTTTAACCGGAAGTCGTCTTTTCAAACCAATCATATTATGATTTGTGGAAAGATCCATATTTCTATATAGATTATTAATGGAAAATACTTGAACATGTATGAATGTATGTACTTGAAGGAGAAATATATCCAAATTATAGATATCTTTTGACTATAGAATATTATCTACCACACTCCATAATCATGATTTTTTTATTAAGAAATTTTTATTTAAGACTATCTTGTAATCTGACAAAAAAAAATTAAAAATATATGACATACAGGATTACAGGATTCAAAATTATATTAAAAATATATGTAATGTTTTTTTATTTTTAATACATTGAATCATTAAAATTTCGACAGTTCCAACGTTATCGTTCCGGAAATTTCACATGAAATAAAATTTCCTTTTATAAGTACGCTTATTCTCACAAATCACAACGTTGCCCTGTGAGCGTAATAATTGTCTATTCAATTCATAATTGTAAAGCCGCCGCCATGAGAAATATTTTGTTAAAGTGCAGATTTCGAATACGTTTAATTAAAGATATAGATCACAGGTATGAAAAGGGAGTAATTTTTTTATAAAAATTAAATACTTGCATTTTTTATAAACTTTCATATTTACATAATAAGACTATGTATGGTAAACTACCGAAATTTCTGTGTAAGAAAATATTTGAAGCAAGATTATTACTTTTAGATTTCAATGCTAATTTCAATATCTTTACTAATGTTATGAAGCTGAGGAGTTTGTTTGGTTGAATATCCTAATCTCAGGAAGTCTCGGAGGTAAGTTCGAATTTAAAAAATATTTTTGTGTTGGCTTTGAGTTCGACTATGGGCTATATATAATACATCATATTTACATCGTATATATATGTCGTATATTAGTTTAGTAAATTAAAAGAAATCCACAGAGCCTGAAAACTGTAGGAAGTCGTTGTCAAATAAACATTTAATCTTACAAGACAGACAGACAGACAAATGTATACATAACTTTTATATACTTAATTATAGAACACTAAAACGCTCTGTTATACATACAATTACTTGAAACATACGTAAAATTGCCTACAATGGCATCTTTATGGGGCAGCCTTCAATTGAGTGAAGTTCAGCCACTAGCTACAATCGACGTTACCCCCTTAATTATATGTTTTATTTTCGCATGTAGCTCAAATACAAACACCAAAGGCACCGCAAATTAGTTTTTTTTTCTTGTAGAGCACTACACAAAGTAGTTTGTTAAAACAATTTTAATAAATCAAATATTCATTATTATGAGTAAGCGAAGATAATCATCATCAATATATGCAAATAATAATTACAAATTATATTTACATTTTTACTTCATTTATAGATATTTTTTAAGAATAACTGGGTATTTTTTTTTAACGAATGTAAATAGTTCATGATTAAGAATAATTTAAAATTTAAATTATAATTACCAAACTATACAAAAAAGTAATCAAATCAACAAAGGGAATTAAATATATATTTTTGTTGTTATACGCTTGTTACAACTTATTTATGTTGTTAGCATCTCTGTAGGGAGATTTTTACAAATTTCCGCTACCCAAAGATAATTACAAAGAATTATCGTTTGGCAAGAGAGAAACTATTTTTTAAATAT
>DWLH01000108.1:0-35509 GCA_018249795.1 Heliconius telesiphe telesiphe | reverse complement strand
TAAATAATTTAATTGTATTGTTAATGTCAGAATTTAATTTAATTGTAATTTTATAATGCATTCAATGTAAAATAACTTTTATATGTAAAAGTCAGAGAAATAAAGGCTATTATTATTATTATTATTACTATTATATATAGAAAAAAATCTTACCTGGAATGTCCGTTTATCCTCAATTAATCGTTTAGAAGCCAAAGCCTTTATAACATGATGGAAGATAAGCAAAGATCTGTGTTGGATGAGGGGTTGTGGTGCTTTTAAGGCACTCACCAAATCTGGTACAAGGCTCGGCCAATTTGTTGGACAATCAAATCTGTTTATAAATAATATCAATCATTTCTATTAGACTTCAATGTACTTTGTATGAATGTTATAAGTTCGAATTGTCTGTGTATGTGTGTAATGCAGCACTTGCTGCAGCATAATAATAATAAGAGATAAGTCTATCTCTTGTTAATATTACTTGTGTAATTTTAATTTATTTTTTCTTTAAGTACAATAAAGTACACATTACTATTATTACTCCAATAACTGAAAAATGCACCTCTTACCAAATGTTGAACTCTTTCAAATGTTTATGTTTCAAAATATTTTACATTTCATTGTATGTGACACTTTCAGAAACATTAAAATAATAAAAAATGTTATTAACCTCGATACTCTTACCTTGCAATTTTTGCTATCAAAACAGCTTGTTGTGTAGCAATTTGTGCGACGGGCTCACTTAATATGGTGGTAGTGAGCAGACCTTGTCTCAATTTTTGTTTTTCTTCATCAGTTATTGCATTAGGAGCATTCCTACGCCAATATCTGTCTACACCATTCTTGAAACACATTACTGCTAGCCATCTTACGTTGATATCAATTGAATGATTGGAAAGGACATTCTAAAATATAAATCCATTTTCTTAATTCAAATTAAGTAATAAATCAAAAATTATGGTACTTAATCATATATTTAAGACATGTCCTGGTACATGGGCACAAGCGTACAACTGTTATTGTGACAATTGTATGTTAGATTCCCACTTGAGGAAATAAAATGATTTATATTGACATTTCCTAACTATGAAGTGACATAATTGGAATGGAGTTTCTGAAAGTAGGTTTCCAGGTTCCCTTTCTCTATCTTTACAGGAAAAACCATAAAACTAAAAAAACAATATGTACAGTGAAAACTAAATTAATAAGCACTATACAATATATTTTTTTGTAATAATGTCTTAATTTTAATTTAGTAATTATATTTACCAGTAAAACAGAATAGAATCCAGGTTCTATTTCCCATTCCTGCAGTTTTTTCTCAGCGGGCTTTAACACTTCAGTGTTTTGACTTGTTGCCCTGTTGAGTGTATCTAGTACTAGAGCATAGATATTGGGATCCATGGCACAACTAAAGAAATAAAAAATCATATAATAACAATATATCTCATTTCTTTTAAGCATCACACTGCATGCCACTCACTCCATTTTTAAGCAATTTTGTGTTCTAAGTGGCAGAAATGAACCCCACATTATCTTGTTACCAAAGTGAGGAAATTTAAATAACTCATTTCCCTGTTATGCTTATAGTCAGATGCTGTGCTGCTGCATCACAACCACCTTAATATCTCTTAATATGTCTCATTAAATATAAATACAGTACTTGCAGTAATGAAATTGTGGATGTGTAAAAATTTTATATTTATGTGTAAAATGATAATACATATTTACACAAAAGTATTTTTTCTTCTCAAGATTCAATTTATTACAAAATGATTTTTACTTATAGATACATTTTCAGAGTTTATGTAGTCATTACATAACAACCATAATTATGTCAATTTTCTTATAGAATTACTAATTCAACTGTGCCTAATATATAGTAAGAGAGAAGAGAGAATGTATTCAAGTCTTAATTTTTGTAAATTTAATTTATAATACTTTATATTACGACATTGAAATACTAAAACAATTATATATATTCTATATTTAACTAAGAGTAATAAGCACAAAAAATTATATATTGTGCATCAGTATAAATGAAAAAGAAAAATTTACTAAACGAATTTAAATTTGCTATGTCGCCGGTACAATCTGATTATATTGAAAAAAATTTGGTAGATTCGTCGTCTTTAAAATTATAATGCTAAACATGTAGCTTACTCGGTCTTAAGAATATATAAATAAGAAGTATACTTACAATGTCTAAAGGACAGGGGATACAATATAACCTAAAGGAATTATCGTACAATACTAATTACTTTAGGAAACGCCATTTAATAGTGCAGTTTTATGAAAGTATGGTAGTAAATTAACAATAACGCAAGGAAATAGGACAAAAACTCAAAGATACATTTTAAACAAACAATATAAGGCAAAAACACTACAAATTCGAATAATTTTCAAGGAATTATGACAGTGACAGTAAAATTTAAAAAGTCACTTGTGAAAACGTAAACGTCAAAAGAAAATATAGTATACACAGTGAACATAAACAAAATAATACAACTAGATTATGTTGCATATGTATACGGCATCCTATGTAACTGATTAAAATAAAAAAATAAACACTATATTATATTCTTTGTTTATGGACTGCTTCTACTATTCTTACATATTTTGTAAATTCATTTCTACTCGTAATGTTTTTAAGTGTAGCACTGATTTCATTCTTTAAGCTTGTTCAAAATATAAGATTTTTTTAAAGTACGTTCTGTACTAAAATTAAAATATATATATATATTGATATATGGATAGAGATCGAAAAAAAACCGTTTAATAAAACAAACTACAAATAAATATTTTATTATATTAATCGGAATGATATGAAAGTCTCGGTGAAGCGGTACCAATTGTCACTGGTATGTCCGAGTATAAGGGTAAATGAAAACGAAAATCAACTTTAACCTGAAAGTTATAAAATGTTAACATTGGAATGTTTTTATACAATAAATTATTTATTTTAATTTTTTATATCATAATTGAGAAACAAATTTAACTCACTCTTAGGAAATACGAGATATTAATCATAGGATCGTGTACGTTGATTGTAGAAGGTGTTATCTTTGGAATTTTCATATCAAAGCAACATGTTTGGTCCGCTATGTTAAGTACATCCATATAATATGATTTACATAAAGCTTTCTCACTAGTACAAAATCCAGAAGTAACACTGTAATCCAGTTTCTAAAATTTAAAAATATGAATTTAGAATTCAAATAAAAATTGAGGCATATTTTTTTTAATCAACTTACTTGAATTAAAGTAGCTTTGATTTTTTTTACACTGATTTTCTTTTCATTTCTTATTATTGCTTCAAATTTTATAACTTCATTACATAAAAAACCTTTATACGTTTTAAAATTCATTACAAAGTCAGATCGTCCAAATGTTTTGGACATTTCGTAAATCAGTGGAATCTAAAAAATATGTAAATATTATTAAAAAAATACAATATTGTACTTAAATTTTTGTTTAGTGGTCGATAAAATACAACCTTAAATTCTTCAACATGAGTTAAATTTACATAATTATTAACGAATAATAAAATTTTATTCTTCTTAGACGTCAAAGTACCTTTACTTTTAATAGTTATCGTATAATATACTTTGGCAATAGAATCTGTGTGAGATGGCGGCAAGTCGGATGGTAAAATAAAATTAAATTGACGAGTCAAAAACCCTGGCTTAACGGTTGTATCTGCAAAAAATACCACTTAAGCTCATGTTTTTTAATACATTGAATAAGTTATCAATATTAATTACACAAGTTTCATTTAATCATTTCAATTATGGGGCATACTTACGATTCACATCGTGGAATACGTCGATTAAAACATTAAGAATTTCTCGTTTTTCTGAATATATTCTTATATACGGAACCGTTGGCGAAGGTCTTGACCACATTGCTCTACTTATACCTTTAACATTTACTTCAATTTCTAAAATATTTTAATTGAATTAAAAACATATTTATGTAATTAACTAATCAAAAGTAAATTAAACTTACGATTTATTTTGCATTTTTGTTTTATATCGAGAGTTATTAATCCTGTGACAATATCACCAGTATAAAATATGCCATTAGTTCCATTATGAAAAGTAACGTTACATGTATCCCAGACCATTATATACAAAACTATTATTATTTTACTTTTACAATAGTTTTTTTAAAATAATTCTTCTGATTGCTTACAACAAGGTATTTCATATTAGGTTATCAATAATTAAGATTAATTTCGGCACACGATAAGATTAAATTCCATTAATAATTTTGATCGGTTTATGAAAGTTAATATTTTAAACTTCTTGCCTTTTTTTTACAAATTACGGTATTAAAAAAGTATAAAAACATTACGGTATCTGCTAAAGAAATTATGAAGACACTGTACTAAATGTGAATGGAAAATTACCATTTCTTGTTTTTCGATGTGGTAACATATAAAACTTGCCATCTTGCGTTGAAAAATATAAACTATACGAAATTGAAATCATTCTGAATCTTTTATTTTATAAAAATACGTTTTTTATGCTTATTTTGTATGTTGAATTAATTAAATTAATAAAAAATATTTTTAATAACCAGTTATGCTCAAATTATAACTGAATATATGTTGTACTTAAAATGAAGTATTTAACTTGACTATTTCCTCCTTCCATGACTTATTTGAGAAAGCGGATGTGGTTGGTCCGCCATAATCATTCGTGTGGGTCTGTGCTTGTGTGGTTTGGGTGTCTTACCGGTGCCAACCATTATTTTTAATTAGTAATAAGTTATGCGTATGAATCCAGACATGGACGATGACGAAAAGGGGTAAGCACAATTTTATATAATTTTGTATAACATCAGCACATTTTTAAGTGTTTTAACTATAATAGGTCAAACTACATGTTCGCTTGGTGTGTCGCATTTCACGATTAGCCAGCAAGGCTCTTTGATTATCCTTTAATTTATACCGTTGTTAAATGAAATTCTGCTGTTAACATAATCTTAAGAGCTTTCGTTAATATGTAATGATGGATATGGCAAAAATTAAGTACACTTAATTAGCCTTTTACCGGCGAGCGGCCACCGACCCCAAGCCTTGTCGTGCGACTTGCGTGTACAGATCATGGCAGCTTTACTTTCCTATCGTACATAATTCCAAATTTTAACATTGTAGGATTGTTGATTGCAAATATTTTCGGTAAATTGTTTATATAATCGTTCTTTCAAAAATCTAGGTACGCGGAAACGTCGCAATACGTAATAATAACCTTTCTGTGACTAATTATGGCTTTCTCTTATCAGTAATTTATGGTTAACATTGTCGTCGGCATGTTTAAATTAAAAATATATTATACAAATTACATTTTTGATTTCATTAATGAGGTTAATGGAACGGCGTTGGAAATGCCGCGTAGCTCAATCTCGTTAGCGAATGTGCTAAAACATGCTGATTCATTTGCATACGGTTACTTTTGCTGATGCTAGTAAAGCATTTCTTTCTAAATTTGCGGATAAAATCGATTTTGTTGTATGTTTACTTGAATTCAATGTATATTCATGTATTTGAGAAATGCTTCATCTATAGTCATTGACGCATCGCCCTACAACATTTTAAAGTCACACGTAGCTATCGTGTTCATTTTTTGTAATAACAACCCTAGTTTACATAGTTTTGTTTTTATTCAATATTTAAAACTAACCTAAAAACACGCTGCTGTATTGCTAGTTCGCACAAATTAGATATTCATTTAAAAAATCTTAGGTTATAATGTGTTAAATCTATAAAAGTATCATGAGGCATTTTAGCAATTACTTTTTATACTTTTTATACTCGAGAGAATGTTACTTTCACCATTTCAATACTTGTTTTATTGAAATGGGATCATATCTCTCACCTTACTTTTTTATTTTTTATATATAAATTTTTTCTTTTCATGTTTTTGGTTGGCTGATAAATTTTATAAAAATTTAGTCATATTATATTGACGTATTTATTATATTGATAAGTTTTACTATGATAATATTTTATCTTATATTATACCTATTGTATGTACACAATGGTCAGATAGATAGTGGCAGATGACTTAAGTATTTGGGTCAATTGAATAAAAATTGTCAACCAATTTATAGCATGTATGGTACAAGGCTGGGCAAATCTGACCTTATAAAATAGAAAAAAATACTTTTTCTATTTTATGTATCATAATTTATATAGGACCATGCTGTTTAGTCTACATGGTATGCAGCATGTTATATGTACAGAAAAATATTTTGAAAAAAATCAATAATTTTAAAGAATATTTTAAGAAATGTTGTTAATATTAGTACTGCTATATTGCTAGCTTTATAAACATAAATTTTATATATGTATTATGTAGGCTGCATTTGATTTCCAATCTCAAGGTAACAGTTTGTAAATTTTTGGCAAGGTAGCAGTTTGTCCAAAGCAACAAGTTGGACAAATTCTTGTTGACTATTCAATAATTGTGGATACTAACAATTTTATTTAATTTCTTATAATTTTTTTATATTGAGTCTTGCCCCTCTACTCATAGCGCCTCAATACTTAAGTTCGGTCAGCCTAACTTAAGTGGGGTACAGCATGAAGCTAAAAAAAAAACACATTTTAAAGCTATAATTTTATTCAATTTACACAGAAAACTGTTTGTGGGTGGACTATCATGGGAAACGTCTCAAGAGAACCTGCAGCGGTATTTCTCACGCTATGGTGATGTGATAGACTGCGTGGTGATGAAGAACAGCGAGTCGGGTCGCTCCAGGGGCTTTGGCTTTGTGACATTCGCAGAACCCTCTTTAGTTAATGTGGTTTTGCAAAATGGACCCCATCAACTTGATGGCAGGTGTGTATATTATTTTTTTTGGTGTAATTTGTATGGTTTTTTTTTAAGGTAAGTGATTATTTATAAATATTTATAAATATTAATTTTGTTAAGAAAAAATATATGTATATTTGGCTCATTTAATGAAGGTGGCTTCTGTCTTCCTTTACTAAGCTGCAAGTCTAAGTTTTTAGTCATATTTAAGATGTTTGTAACTTGTTGTATAAGTGATATCTCTTAAAGATAATATAAAATATTATTTTAATCAAGATTACATGTAGATAACAAAATAGGCCAAAAAAAAAAAAGGATTGCAGCTTTTGCATTAATAATTTAATGTAATTTTTAGAGATAAAATGTTTCATATTAGAGATGTTTTTTATTTAAATATAATTTGAATATTAATTTTAATCTTTCTAAACATTCTATTTTTATTACTCAATATAACTATAGCAGTCAATAACAACATAATTACTACCAATATATTGTATGCTTTATATAAATATTTGCATGGCCAAAAACAATGATAAAATTGTAAATATAACACATATCTAAGAGTTAAAACAAACGATACTTTAGTTCAATAGAAATAACATATTTCTATTTTATCAAGCTTTTTCATACTTCTTCACCAGCAACAATTATCCCCCAATATAATGAAACCATAGGGGTGTCTTAAAAAATCAATAATTTCGGAGGGATGTGAACGTCCTTAAGCTTTAAACTACTCTGCATATTGTAATAAAATTTTATTTCCTAAACAGTTTTTATTATGGTTTAAACAAAACAGCATATATTTACTTGAGAATATTGTAAATTAGAATACTTTGAAGAGTTGAGGCGCAAGGTCATTAAGTGTGATGAGGAAATGAAATGTTTAATATTTCTTTACACTGCTGTTAAAGCAAAGCGCGGTGTTGAGTTCTGCCGCTCACCATTCAATGCCTCTAGAATTCGGTAGATAATGGGGAACAAAGTGTTTTAACACTGGGTTCCCTCTGCCTACCCTTTAAAAAAAAGAAAAGTTGGTTTGGTTAAACTCGCTAACATCATGAACTAATGGTTAGAATTGAAGAAATATATTTTTGTGTTAGATTGTCCATTTATCGAGGAAGGCTATATTACATTAAGCCTCTACTTACTGAATGTGTCGTGACACAGATCTTAGTTATTTGACGATGCGGGTGAAGCCGTAGGTGAATGATAGTAACACAAACGTATACAAATAAATACATACGAAGAGAACTCGACAAAACACACAAATAAAACAAAATAATTATTAAATTGCCTTCAAATTGCAGAGGGAACCTAATGTTAAGACACTCCGTTTCCCACTTTCTGCCGAATTCTGGAGGCACTGCGTGTTGAGTAGCAGAACTCAACGCCGCGCTTTGCCTCGACACCAGAGCGAAGAAATGGAAATATAAATTTAAGTAAATATTTCATCTCTTCGAGTGGGGATCGAAACCAAACGGTTTTACAGTCACACTTTGTGCCACTGCGCCACGACTGGCATCAACCCTACACAAATAAAACGTTGAAATTGATTATATTATCACTAGATACCATTCCTGTATTTATTCGACATTGTTGGTATTAAATATAGATTACCTTAATGCACTTTAACACTAACAATAGTTGGCCCGTATAATATACTATATAATAATATAGGGTTTTTAATACCTTTGATAGAAGCCCGGCCGCCGTGCGTGTGTGACACCGGTTGGGTGAGATTCGCGCTCGTTTGCACTCTATACGGCTAAATAGTTTGTGGTGATCGGCAACACGTGTGTAAACAGTGACAATTTTTTCACTATATTATTGAAAATTGATTTTCCTTTTCGTTTTGAGAATGGGTTTTGTTAAGCATTCACCTGAAAATCATATTTTGATCGATTCGATCTTTTCGATTTATTTTCTCTCGTATTGTTATTTCTAATTAAAATAATTGCTGATGATTTACATTAGATACAGTTTAATAGTAGATGTTTTTTTTGAGGCCGTATTTTTTTTTTTTTAAATAGCGTTCCGCTACTGTCCTTGTAATTTTTATACGTATAGAAATAATTTATTTCTCACTACATTATACTGTAGAAACACGCTAAGCAAAAAGGCGGCGTTGAGATTAAAAAAGTTTGTATAATAGAAAACAATGTATGAAATTATGCAAGCAATTTACACAAATTAATATGTATTATTTAATGGCACATATCGCTACTTTCTTTTTTTTAACTTCACACTTATATCTTTACTTCTATATTAAAATTGTAAAGCTGAAGAGTTTGTTTGGTTGATTGCGCTATTCTCAGGAAATACTGGTCCGAATCGAAAAATATATTTTTGTATTGGATAGTCCATTTATTAGCGATGGCGGAAATACGGCTAATATATAGAGAATATATTATTCGTTTTGATGTAACTTAGATATTTCCATTAACAGGTAAAACCTAATTTGAGAATTTATTAAAATTATTTCAATTTTCTTATATTAGTATGTGATAATATTAAAAAAAAAAATGTTATTCCACATCCAGGCAGTGTCTTTAACTTAACACGTTGCAGTCACGTTCAGTTGTTTGTGGGATATAAACTGCAAACCAGCATATACTTGTTGCTTTTCATAAGCAAGCTAGTCTACAAAGTTTGCGACAACTTATAATGTACACTTAAGTATTAGCTGTTTCATCGCGTACTTACACGAAAATATGCATTAAACTTAATTAAAACTTCCACCACAGAACTAAAACAGGGATACATAAAAACATAGTTTTAATGATGACCTTAAATTAGTTGTATATTTTGAGGCAAGACGTGGCGCAGGGGCACAAAAGGTGTCTGTGAACGCGACAGGTTGTGGATTCGATTCCCAATCGAGGAAATGATATATTTGTTATTTTCATCAATATTTCTTTGGTATGTTGTCGAGGCAATGCGCGGCGTTGAGTTCCGCCGACACAACACACAATGTCTCGAGAATTCAGCGCAAAAGTGGAGAACGGAAATGTTGTAATGGATAGACGGAGTTTCTTAACACTAGGTTCCCGTGTTCCCTTTGTCTGCCCTGCTATGTGCGGGGATATAGTGATCCTAATAAAAAAATGTGGGATGATATTAAAATGTAATTATTAAATTTTAAATGATATCGTATAGTTGTAAGTTGCATTTCAAGTTCTATTTAACAGACATGTTGCTAGTGAAAGATTAGATCAGTGAAAGTCTCATCGGAACGGGAAAGTCCCGCTCTCTTCTTTAGCCCCTATAGAATGTCATCAGTAGGTAAAATAATGTCAATCTTGGATCAAGAATTAGCAAAAACTCAACGCTTACAATATGGCAACATTTTCATAAAATGTATGAGAATGTTGTCATGCATATTGTAAGCTTAAACAAAATTAAAAACAATAATAAATCTAAAATTTATTTGTGAATATTAATTTTGTTAACACCTAAATACATTCGACAGCAGGGATTTATTTCGTATCTGCTGCGAAGCGAAAGACGGCCATCTTATATTTAAATGTCCTATGAGATTATTAAAACTGAAGTAAACGGCCACAATATTGTTGCTTTTGTATTATGCATTTTTTATTCGTTAAACTTGGGATGTAATAATATTATTATAGTAACAAAGTAGTTTTTAAAAAGTACGTACATATGTTTAAATAATTGATATGAAAAAGGCTGGGGGTCGCCATCTTGTCAAGTGTGTGATGCACGGTACAAACCTACAAGGTACATTAATACATCATTAAAATTCTGTCAAAAGTAATTAAACTAAATTGTTTATAGAGCCCATAACATGCTTTGGTCTGTTATTATTGTATAAATATCTAATATTACTATTAATAATAGAAAATTGTTAATATAAAATCGCGATAGGTATATACGTCAGTGGTGCCACTTCGGTTGAACTGCTTCCAGCCGGTGTCGAAATTGTCTCGTTATCACTCACTGGTCATTTGTCACCGGTACTACGAATACTTGTACGGACAAGTTTGGAAAATATTTAGAACTTGATTATTATATATTGAGGCCTGTCGTGGCGCAGTGGCACAGGGTGTGACTGTAAAACCGACTGGTTGTGGGTTCGATCCCCGCTCGAGGAGATGAAATATTTACTTGCATTTATATTTCCATTTCTTCGCTCTGGTGTCGAGGCAAAGCGCGGCGTTGAGTTCTGGCACTCAACACGCAATGCCTCCAAAATTCGGCAGAAGGTGGGGAACGGAGTGTCTTAACACTAGGTTCCCTCTGCCTACCCTGCTGTGTGCGGGATACAGCGTGAAGCTAATTTATATATTTTTTATTTGATTATTATATTAATAGTATTGGAGATCGTTAATCTGTATTTTATGATGTCACGGTTTTTTTATATTAATAGCAATTAATGGGCCGTCGTAGCTCGTTTGGACAGCGACTTTATTTTTTTTCTTTTGATGTTGTGAGTTCCAAATATATTTTCGATTCCCCACTCTGATGGAGGCAAACTGCGGTGTCGAGTTTCGCGATTCAATACACAATTAGGCGTAGAATAGAGAAAAAAGTGTCTTAATACTATTTATACTTTTCGAAATACATTTTTATTAGTAAGGATAAATTAAGAATTTTCAGTTTTGGTTTTATTAAGATTTTGAATTGATTAAGGTCTCCGACCTTTAATCTAAATAAAAAGGAAACTATAGCTATACTACAATACTTTGTACTTTGACCATATAAGGAAACTCGTAATTAGACTAAAAATTAGAATATAAAATCCTGATAGCGGATTGACGTCCAACCTCAAGGTCACCATGATGCGGTTAGTGACATCTTTAAATAGTTCAGCTTAAATTGTTTTACTACTCATATAATTTTATATCAATTATTAAAACTATAAGATACAGCAAAATAACAAGTTTCATATAAGAAAATGTTCAACCTTCCGTCTGTTTGTAGGTGTAGGACCGGACAGACCTTGTGGTTTAAAAATATAGAAATTAGAGATGGCCTGTGATTCATTTGATATATTTATTGTTTATTTATGTCGCTTCGTCATTCCACAGATTCCATCGCTCAGTTATTATAGTATATGACACGCGATGGTGTTGGGTTCAAGTTTCACGGGGTTATGACATAACTATATTCACTTTTTTTTTGTAATTATTTAACCCATTAATTAATCCAAAGCATGGAGTTGGGCTTCACCATTCAATATGCATCCTCTCTTAAGAATAGTAAAAAGTGGAGAACGGAGTGTCTAAACTTACTGCCTTAATATGTAAGATATGTTTGAGGCTGAAAAATTTTTTTTTCAAAGACCCTGCATATTGTAATTGTAATTTACAATATCAATCGTGTAGGTAACTGACTAAACTTTGAACATGTGCTTAACATGAGTTAAACAAAGAAACAGAATATGTTCCATATTTGCTTTGAAATGTTTAGATAGCGATTGTTGTGTAGTATTGTAGATGCCAATCGTGAAGTATTTATTGTTAAAATAATTAAATTCGGCGTTGAGTTCCGCCACTCAACACTCAATGCCTCTAGAATGCGACGGAATGTGGGGAACGAAAGTAGCTTGATGAAAACAGAGTGTCTTAACACTAAGTTCAAAGTTTCTCTCCGACTATCCTGTTATGTGTGTGAATCTAAAAATAATAATAATAATAAATATCTTAGATATGTGGTCAATTCTGTGTTATATAGAAAAGCTTAACTTTATGTTAGATGTAATCGTAGAATGTTATAAAAGATTGCGATTATACATGGTATAACCTCAAAATAAATAACCACGTGTTTCATATATCAATATGTTTTTCCGATGATCTGTAACTTCTCATATTACTAGACCAATATACCGCTTATATTTATCTTATTTATACTACACTTTATTGAAATGGATTATTGTCGTTTAATATGCAATTACAATTTAAGAAACTAAAATAAATTATACTTAGGCCAGATTTCAAAAGGACTCGTGTAAAACGTTCATTCAGTAAAGTAAATTTGGATATTATATTTTTTATAAGAATGAGACATTTATTCATTTTATATAAGATAGCTAGTGAAAAGGCACTGTGTTTCCCTAAATAAGAAAAGCTAGTGAAAAGGCACTCTGTTTCCCTAAATTCAGTAAAATTGCGTGTCGAGACTCTGAAATCATCACCTCGGTCTGTCCACCAGAGTGAGGAAATGAGAATAATTCATACCCCTGATTAGGAATGAATCCACAACCGTCGTTTACAGTTGACGACTGACCAGAACAGAACAGAATTTGTTTCTGAATTCCACATTTCCACCTCCTTTAGAACTGAGAGAAAATGTCAGTAACATTTTTGTGTAACTTGGCGATTAAACAGTTTGTAATTTAGATTTTTACTGATTTTGATTTTGAAACATATTAATCAACTTGAAAATTCCAGAACGATCGATCCGAAACCCTGCAATCCGCGTACCCTGCAAAAGCCCAAGCGCGGCGGCGGCTACCCCAAGGTGTTCCTTGGCGGTCTACCGTCAAACATCACCGAGACCGACTTGCGCGTGTTCTTCGGCCGCTATGGCAAGGTTATGGAAGTGGTGATTATGTATGACCAGGAGAAGAAGAAGTCTCGTGGTATGTTGGTTTATTTTTTAGTTTTAGATAGAAAAAAAAAATCCTAATAGCGAAACATAAAGTGAATAGTTTTATATATAGTAATATTTATAATTTTTATTATTCAATATATAAAGTACTAATGTAGAGATAAAGAAATAGGTTTTCTTAAAAAAAAAAAGAAGAATTCCACATCCAGGCAGTGCCATCAACTTATTTGTTGTGGGTACGTTCAGATGTTTGTGGAACATCAAATGCAAACCAGCATATATCTTCTTGTTTTTTTAATAACTGGAAAGTCTACAAAGTTTGCTACAATTTTTACTTATAACTTTTTTTAGCTTCACCCAGTATCCCATATAAAGTAAAACAAACTTTGCAGGGCAGAGGGAACCTAGTGTTAAGACACGTCGTTCCCCGCTTTCTGTTCAGTTGTATTAAATACATTGCGTTGTGGAACTCAACGTTGTACTTTATCTTGTTACTACAGCGAGGTAATGAATCTACCTTATAACTGTAGCGCTTACAGTCACGCTGCGACGCAGCGCCACGACATTATTGGGAGTGCCAACCCTTAATTTTAGCCACATTTATCTATTTAATATATTATATTATTCAATGGGATATGAGAGAGTATCATAATTTGTTTACAGGCTTCGGTTTCCTGTCGTTCGAAGACGAAATCTCCGTAGAGAGAGTGACTCAAGAGCACTTCATCAATCTCAATGGGAAACAGGTAAATATATTTTCATGATTTTAGTCTTATTTTAATACAGTTTAAACACCATAAAACGACACTAAATGTACTATACATTTTGTAAACTTATCCAGAGTGGTCATGAAATAGAGTAGAAAAGTAATATCTATTACCATTACAATCAATCAAGTAAAAATTTCACAAATACCAAATGGTAATATTATAATCAAACTATTTTAAGTAACAGTAATATATTATTTTTATACTTAACAAAAGATGAAAATAAATTGACATTTCTTAGTATTTTTGGTGCATATGACGCCTTCAGTTAATTGTTTTGATTGTTACTGAGAGTTACTGTGTTGTTATATAGAATGTAGCTTAGTATCGAAAACAATCTCAACCAGCCAACGTAGTAGGAGAAATTTCAACGCCTTAGCGACGTTACATAGTAGTAGTAAGTTGAGTGACGTTATATAGATTATATACTGTATATCCACATCCAGGCAGTGCCTAGAAAGTTTCTTTTCGTTGGTACGTTCAGATGTTTGTGGGAAAGTAACACATGCAAATAAGCATATACTCATTGTTCTTATGAATAAGTGAGTCTACAAAATTTGCTACACTTCTTTCTTTTTTTTTTTTTTTTCTAGCGTCACGCTGTATCTTGCATATAGCACGGTGGGCAGAGGGAACCTAATGTTAAGATACTAGGGATACCAGATATTGCCTATTGAATGGCGCAACACATTGCCACTCGTTGTTTTGTTACCAGAGTGAGGAAACGAAAATAATTCACTCCCTAGAGTGGGGGTCGATCGAACCCACAATGGTTTCAGTCACATGTTGTGTTAATTAACATTGCAATGAAAAACCTTGCTTTTTTTTTTGTTTCATTTTAATGTAATACAGTTTTCACTACAGTCAATAATATTAGTCACAAATTCGTTTAATGTTTTATCGGTGTCGTTTATAAATGAGAAATAAATTTGATGTAAAATGTTCTACAAAATCAAAATATTATTTATTCAAATAGGGACATTACAAGTTGTTCTGTGAGTTGAACTTGAAACTACCATACCAAGGTAATTAAAATATGTCCCTGTATAAAGAGGAAATATTAATTATTAATTTAGTACTAACAATACTAGCTTGGTATGCTTTTTTTATAGTGATTCTAAGAGAGGTACCAACTTTAATAAACAACAATAAAAGCACGGGTAACACAAGTCTGTGGTGATCACTATAATACAATACTATATAGTATTGTATAGTACTATATGTTATTATACAAAAAAGAAAAAAAAAAAAGATTATAAAAAAAATGCATTTATTGCCCTAAGTAATCTCTTCCATGCAACCTTTAGATATTGCAGTTGTATAAAAGGTGGAGGGCCCTTTATTTAATTACAAAAAAATACCAATACAGGTGGAGATCAAGCGAGCGGAGCCTCGTGACGGTTCGGGTAAACTCGGTTCCGCCGGCAGCGGTATGGGTGGTGGGGGCATGGGTGGTGCTCCCGGGGATGCCCCTGCAGCTGGACAGTGGGGCCCGCCGCAAGCTGCCCCCATGAACATCATCCAGGGGCATAACGGACAGATGGGTGGACCGCCCATTAATATGCCCATGGGTGCCCCGAATATTATGCAAGGGTAAGTTAAGTGCTTATTTTTTGCAGTCTATTTCCATGAATGTCATCTATGTGTAGGTGTGGCGTGGGCATATGTCGTGGCCCCCAGGGGCACAATAAACAGATGTGTAGATTGCCCATTAATATATTGTATGGGTGGAAGTTCGGCTTTTTTTAAATAAAATAATGTATATTTTAAAATAGTGTAATATTTTTAAAAAAGTGATATTGTTAGTTTAATATGGTCTGTTACATGATATAAATAAATATGAAATGGTGTGTGCGCGCAGGTACCAGGGCTGGGGCACGGGCGCGGGGCAGACGTCGTACGCGGGCTACGGCGCGGCGGGCGGCGCGGGCGCGCCCGGCAACTACCAGGGCTGGGGCGCGCCGCCCGCCCCGCAGGCGCCGCCGCACGCGCCCGCCTGGCCCGCCACCAACAACTACACGCAGCACGCGCAGCCGCCCGCGCAGGGCTACGGCAGCTACGGTCAGTCCCTCTGTGTATTGCTTTATACCTCTACAGGCCGGCCGGCTTGTGAAAGAAGGTGAACAAGCTATCTAAGCCACAAGCGAGAATATTAAGAAAAATTAGTTCATACGTCAACATGATCATCATTTTATATTGACGTACAACAACGAAGGTCTGATGTGGAAATCCTAGCAGCCCAGCTGAACATACATTTATATGAAAATGTATCTGGAAAAGTTCATCGTGATAATGTAAGCCTACAAAAGAATTCATCCAAGAAGTCTACAAACATAGCCTTCCTAGCAAACATAATTTACTTGAAATTTTAAAAAGCTCTCATGACGCGCGCTGTAAACGCGATAGTTTTAGGTTTGATTAGGAATCATTCGAAGAAATGATTTATTTTTATTTCCTTATTTTTAAAAGAGCTTTTTTTTTTAATAAGAAAACAAATCGTGGCGTTGAATTCCACCAAAAACGCACAATGTCTCCAAATCATCATCAATCATCGACAAATTAGTTAATGGAGTGTCTTGAAACTAAAGCTCCCTTTCTCCACCTTGCTATATGCTGGATATAACGTGAAGCTAAATTTCGTCATTTGGATCAATTTTCATATTTTTTTATTTTTTATAATCACTTCATAATTATATAATATTTCATCATAATAATTTATCGTCGTCGTTATTGAGTGTTGCTGCTTGCGAAAACGAGCTTAACCACAGTAGAAGGATTTTGACACCTCACCAAGTTTGTTGTTAAAACCAGTAGTGTAGCAATACAACGTATATATCCACATCCAGGCAGTGCCTAGAAATTTTCGTTTCGTTGGCACGTTCAGATGTTTGTGGGAAAGTAACACATGCAAATCAGCATATACTCAATGTTCTTATGAATAAGTGAGTCTACAAAATTTGCTACATTTTTTTTAGGTGGTGTAATAATTTGTGATGTTTTTTAGCTTCATGTTCTCCTGCAGGCTGCAGCGGTAGATACTTGTTGCATAATTAATATATAAGTGTTATATTCTAGAGTATATTTATAAATCAGTCAGGCCAAGGCCCACCCGCGGCTGTAGCGCCTTTAATGATGATGATGATGATGAAATTTATAAAAATAAAATTTGAAAAAATAACAATTTGAATGCAAAAAAATATTTCTGAATGATATATTGAATTGGATTAAATGTACATTTTTAAAATGTATTTTACATTGATATTAGATTTTATCACTATATCAACATACATGCACACACGTCCACAAACACTAACACAAAGATGCAATAAAATTGTAGAGAAATCCCATACAAACAAAAGTAGTAATAGTACCCTTATAAAACCCGCGATTCCCATTAATATATGCCAGTTAAAACCCATAACAAAAATCTAAACAGCCAGTCTCCCTTGTGTCAATGAATATAAACAAAATGTTACTATCTGTATACTTTGTTGATAGTCACTACCAATCAGCAATAACAGCCAGATGAAAATTGATATTAGTTTTCTTTATGTCAATGACTAGAACAACGTTTATGGCAGTTTGGCCGTGTTTTGATAGTCACAATCCGTTTGCCCTAATAATATAAAAGCCAGTGAAAAAAACCCATATTTAAAACTCAAGTAGCCAGTCAAATAAGAGATATCCAAGTAAACAAATGATACCGGAGTAATGTAGTTGTGTTATGTTAACAGCCAACTACAGCTCGGCCCCCGCGGGCGCGTCGGCCGGCGGCAGCTGGACCAACTGGAGCATGCCGCAGAACTCCAACTCCACTGGCTCTGGTACGATACTTGTGTATATATGGTACTTGACTATGGTGACACAAGCACGGACCGACGGACGAAACGTTTTTGTTGTTGATGTTATAGTTTTGCTGTGCGGATTGATGAGACACATTTTTGTTATTATTATTATTATGATTTTATTGATTTTTTTTACATTTGTAATTTTTTGACGGTTTTTGATATTTTATTAATACTTCCATCTCCACTGGCTCTGGAACGAAATATACATATATGATATTAACTTACTTTTGACACATGAACAGAATTATTGACACACTCAAAGATGCAAACTTTTTGTTATTTATGTTAGTTGATACACAAATAGATGGGTTTTTGATATAAATGTTATTTTATACATGAACATATAAACGCACTGGCTCTGGTACGATTCATATATAATATTATTATGGGACACAGGAATAGACGGGTAAAAACTTTTTTATTTAAATTATGATTTTATTGCTGTTTTTTATGTTAGTTCATACACAGACAAATAGACTAGACATGTTTTATTATGATACAAACAGGCAGACACACTTTTTTTATTATAATAATATTAGTATTAGAGCATATGATTAGGCATTTTTTTTGTTTTTTTTATGAATTGTTATTGTTTGTTACTTAATTACAAAGATGTTTTTTATATAATTTCATTATTTATTTATTATTTAAATATGAAGATATTGTTAAGGCAAACTATTAATACACTTGCATAGGAATCATTTTTTTTTACAATAAAATGGCATAGTGTTCAATTATAATATAAAGCAATACTACAGAAACAAAACTTCATATTGAAAAATATTATATAATATGCACGACAGTCTTTTGGAATTAAATTGTTTTTAGAATAAATACTTAACAAAACAGTCTTTACATTTGAACACGACGAAGTGACGGTATTCGGTAGTCATATTTATGAAGAGGAATGTTTCGCCCGCAGGCTCGTACGTGCCGCTGTCGGAGGGCGGCGAGATGTACGGGCGCGGCGGCAACGCGGGCACGGGCGCGGCGCCGCTCGCCGGCGCGCTGTCCTCGGCCGCGCTGTCCAAGTCCTCCTCGGCCGACTACTCCACGTACCAGCAGTACCCGCCTGCCTACCAGCAGGACCAGGTATGACGACCCCCAAAGGGTTATTGATGTGTGTGTGTGTGTATCGTGGAGCATTTTTGTTGTAAAGTTTTTTGTCAAGTTTTTTTGTTGAGTAGAAAAAATGCGAATCAATTTTCGATTAGTGATTTGCTTAAAGCAATAACTGTAGGATAAATATGGATCAATAAAAAACTTAATTATCCTTCTCTATTTATTTCAACAATCAAATAAAAAAAAATTGAAACTAAAATTAATACATATGAAAAACTCACAAATACTAAATTTTAATATTTTTATCATATTAAAAGTGCAAACACTATTCGAAATTGAGGAAAAAAGTAATACTTGCTTACAATAAAAAAAAAATGCTCTAATATATACACACACACACATAAGACAGTGTAATGGCCAAGTGTCATGTCACGTGAATGCGAGAGCCGCCATTTCGGTCGTGTGACACGTCGCCATTACGCTAACGTATACAATGTATTCCATACAATGCCATTTTATATTATTTATTAAATTGAATAAGTGATTTCGGAAATGTCAATTTTTTTAAGTAATGATTGTGAGCCATATATTTTGTTGAAATTTATGCTAAAATGTATTTTCAATGTATCTAATGTAGGTACAAGTATTTTGAGTTGATATTTTTTAATGTTAAGTAATTAATATCTTGACAAAGAAAATAATAGATATGTTTACTTTAGCCAAAAACAATATTTTTTGTTAAACTGGCGCTTATTAAAATTTCAAAATTACATTTGGAAATCACAGATTCTATAACAATTGCGGTGGTAACTTAGTTGTTGTACATCTTATTTATATTTTTGTTATATTTTAAAAAACGAATAATAATACTATCAAGTTGTTTAAGTTAATAAACTTATAATACATCATTATTTTATTATAAATACTAGGTTACCATCACAAATGTATTTTTTTTTAAATTTTATTTTTAAGTGCTTCACATTGTTTCAAAACAAATTTCTTATGCGCTTTCATTTTTTATTGCGATTAGAGGCTCAGTTCATATTCTTTTAAATTTCATAAATAAATTATCAATCATGTGAACTCAGCCTTAGATCGTATTTCACTTGCGAAATAATTTATTTAATTATAATTTATTTAATATTATGAATTATTTCGCAAATGTATTTTTTTTATCGTCATCAAATTGCTTGGCTTGAACCATTTGCCTTTTTAGTTAGTTCTATATAACATGCTCACACATAATTGTTGCTAGGACATCCTCTGGGTAGTATTAGAAAAATATATTTTCATTTTAATTTCAAATGCATTGCTTTGCTTCATTCCCGTGCTATGTCACTCAATGAACAACTTTTTTCCAATGTTCCAATAATACTAAGGTTTGATATATATACAATTTTTTTTTGCACTAAGAATTCTTAAGTTTAGAATAATGTAAAGGAAAGGAGTTGTTTTATTTTGAATAACTTTCACTGACTTGTGTTGAAAATATAATGAAATTATTATTGATATAGATAGTGATATTTTCTATGTTCATATTTAAATGTGTAATTTATATTTTCAACATGATCTATAATAGGTTGCGGTGCTCAATATAAATAAATATATTGTCATTTTGCTTGCTTTCCCTCAAATTTAATACTCCCACATTAACGGGTGGTGCAAATACCGAATTGAAACTGCCCATGTATAGTTTGATATCACTTAAATAAATAAATTATATTAAGTATTTTTCTATAATAAAAATAGTTTCTTTTCGGTATTTGTTTATCGCAAACATTGAAGATATGTCTCAGCTCTAGGATTGTTGTAATTTTTCTATCGTAAAGTAATTTCCAAAGTCGCCTAGATACGGCAAAGTACAGCCAAGTTGACGTGTTGATTGTGTTCATTAATATTCACATAAATTAAATACATGGGTTTTGGTATACCGTCTTCCATACATCATATTCCCGCTTCGTTCTACCTCCCGGCATCCATTCCCCTGAATGAGTGAGTGAATGAATGTTTTCATAACACGTTTCTTGTTTTTGTCTCTGTTCCATAATACATTTGTTTGAGTGGCGACAGGGAGCTCAATTTGGTTGTACTGTAGAGTGTAGAGTGTAGTGTTTGCGATCCACGTGCAGGGGCTGTGCGATGCGCGTGCGGTGTCTTAGCCGCGTCCATAGTGTCCTCATCACCTCATGGCGGGTCGGCTCGCACGCTTTCACCGCTACTCACAACGGCTGGCTCAGTTGCGGCGAGTGGTTCATGTGTTCTTCTGTTGCAGTTGGTCGATCAGGGCCCACAAGAGTGGCTCCTCCACAAAGACAATTAGATAGGGGTCCGCCGGGGTAGTCGCGGGCTAGGGGGTCTCTCACTATGGACGGTCTCCCTAAAGGCATCGCACCGCACCAGACTAAGCTTCCCTTTAGTTCCGTTCCGATCGTTCGCATCGCATCCTACTTGCCTCCTGCCCACACTAGAGCGATACTCTAGAGCGAGATGACATAGCTTTGTTTCATCTCAACATGTAAATTGGCATTTAAAGTACAAATTAGTAAAACAACGATTTTCTCGTATTGTTGCAGGTTCATTAATATATATATAATTTTAACGATAATATTAAGAGCTGTACTTTAAGTGTTCAGAGATGAAATTCGAATCTGTTGATTGTAACCAGAGCAGAGCGCGCGACACGCGGCCGCACCGAAGCCGATGCTCACTTACTTTCTCGTTTTATACACTTTATATTTTATAGTTTGTGTCAAACAAAATGGATGGTTTCTTAGAATTGTGGCGTGCGATACGAGAAGGCTTCGGTGCGACGCGTCTAGCGCACCATATCTATGGTTTATCGTCCCATTACTCGCTCTATGATCGTGTGTGTTATACTCTTATCGATTATTTTTGTTTTATATCCATTTTGGAGATTGTCTCTGCTACATTTTTAAGTATACTCTTTGTTTCTTTTTTTTTTTTTAATAAATGCGAATAATCCGACGATAAATCACCCTATATACATTAGATTGTCAACGCAGGTGGCCTAATTCAACATGTATTCTAAATTAAGCTGGTATTTTATTTGTGTTCAAACAATAATCTCGTAGTGACGCTTAGTACCCTTGATGATTCGGAGGCCACTTAGCGTTCCGATAAGAGCGGCCTCCTATAGGTCCTCGAATATATAACATCATCAGACCTGCCTTGTATACTTCGTCTAGTGAGATAATCACTAGTTTTGTCTACTACGGGGGCATTGCGCGGGGCGGGCCGCACTAGACGGGGCATACGGGCGCACGGGGCTAACGAGTAGTGCGGGCCAGGGCTCGTCGTACGGCGGCGCGCGCTACGGCGGCGACTACCACGGCGCGCCAGGTGTGCACCTGCCGCACCACGCGCCCAAACACTTCAACAGCGACTGCGCCAAGGACTGGCCCGCCGCATAGACACACCCCCACCCCACCCCCACACACCCGCACACACCCACCCACACACACCCCACACACCCCACACCACACACCCGCACGGCGCCCCGTGACGACGATCTACTGTTATAATTATGACTAGTGAGACGAGTTTGACTACAATTTGTAAGAGATTAGCTAGAGAGGGAGACACTCGGTCGACTGCATTGACACAAACCCACACGCGTACGTTAACTTAGTGGTAACAAATTAATTGTAATTAAATTTTAAAGTACGTTTTACATTTAATAATATACCTAATGGTGGTAGTGTTGTTTGTATGAGAGTACGGCCCCCGGTGTCGCGGCGAGCTCCGAACGGCTCGTGTACATCTCTGTACACGGAAAGTTTTTAATTTCTTTGCCTTTTTTATTATATTTTTTTTTTGGATGTGGGCTCCTTTTTTAATAAATGTTTTTAATATTTTCCATTATGTCCGATGATTTTTGTTTTCGCGTTTATAAAATGATTTCTTTTAATGAGAGTGACGCAGTGGCGTCGGTGGTGACGTAGGAGATGTTGCGCAGTGCACGGCGGCGATCCCGCCACATTTGACAGACTATATGTTAAAACAAGGCCAATTTAGGGAAAAAAAAATTACCTAAACAACTTAACTTAAGCTAAATGACTTGTATAAATAAATATTTGGTATATATATATCGATATGTATGTTTAATATTAGTGTTTTGGTTGTTTACCACCCACTAGAATTAGGAAAACGTTAGTTATCTAATGAAATAATAGGAACATTGACTGAACGTGATTTAAATATATTTTTTTTTAATTTCCCGACGTTCGTAATGGGAGCAATTCTGTAATAATAATATAAATCGTAATTGTAATGATGATTATTTTTTATTTCCCTTTTTTCTTATATGAATGATTAGTTTTTTATTGCAATATTTAAGTTTATATAATGAATAAATAAAATAAATACTTTTAATGAATTACTACCTGCCAAATTGTTGACGAGCAAGAGAGGACGGTGTATTGTTGTAAGTGACGACGCTCAAGCACATAGGATAGAGAGGCGCCGCACCCTTCGCGCGGACGTGTATATACTACTACTAGCTACTCTTAACTAAACTATAATATTTCTATTGTAAACTTAATTTATGTGGTCGCAAAACAAACGCGGCGCCCGCCCGCCCCCCTCGGCCCGTGTGAGTTATTATTTAAATTAACAATTTTTAGATTAAATTTAATGTTAGTCCTTTTTACTGTACTCTATATATCGATCAATCGTTTGACCGATCGACTGATTAAAATTTTAGTGATAAGCTAAGTGACGTAGCGGCGGGGGCGCGGCGAGCGGCCAGCGGCCACCTCCGGGGGTTGATGCGAAACGCTGTTTGATCGTGTAGCATATAGGGTTATTTAAGATCGCGCCGTAAGTAAACTTTAATTATTTATCAGTGGATCACTCGCTCCGGCGAATGGTGCGGAGTACCAAAATTTATGCTAAAAATAGAGAAAAAAATAAATAAATAAATAAATAAAAAGCCTTACGATGTGATGTTCATAGTTACGCGGATATTATATTACACACACGACTGAATACACATCATAATGTAGGGAGACGAAACTTGTACCTTTTAACGTAATATTCAAATAATATAAATAATAATTGTTAAATGACGTCGGTGTCTATTTGTACGCCCGCTGCTAGGTTACTTGTTGTAGTGTCCGCGCCTACCGCTCCTCTACTCTCACACTTGATCGTTCCTATGTAAGTTAGGTTTAATTTGTTTCGATTCATTCCTCGTTAAGTCCGTCGTTGGTAAGTTCGCTTCCACGCTCCCCCCCTCTGTACCTCGCGTACTCCCCCTGTACCCCGGTGTACCCTCCGGTACCCCCTCCACCTCCTCCCGCTATCGTTTCCGCGCACCCGCGTATCGGGTTATCATTTACTCGCCGTAGGTTTAATACACAACCACCGATAGTGACGAATGTCCTCACGTCTGTTTAATGTTAGGAAACGATGCCTTAAACAAAGCGTTAAGTGAATATAGAGATGATTTATATTATGTTATTTTCAGTGATAATGAATTAGCACTAAGGTGTTTTAGACGCGGGCTCGAACCCGCACCCACGGACCTTCGGTAACAATTTTGTATGATGTTAGTTTGTAATCAACCATCGTGGCAATCTTCTAAGTAACATAATAAAGAGTATAATTTATTTAAATAAAGTATAATATGTATTAGAAATTTTAGATTTACTGAACAATTATAATTAAACTTAGTGCAAATTATTGTGAGAAATCAATTGATAAAACTATTTATATGGGTTTTTAATTATTATTACTATTATTATTATTATATAGGAGAAGAGACATAAAAATATTGGATGAATTTATTAATTAAAAATAGTTAGCGAAATACAAAATACGGTAAGACTCGTTTAGAGGCTCCGTCTGTCAAATGTGGTCGTCGGGCGTCGCGCCGCGCCGTGACGTCACTGAGCGGCGTCCGCGCAGCGTTGTGTTGCGCACTATACACACTACTGTATCTTTATATTATAATATTAATAATGTTTATTGATAATATTTGATCATGGCTTAACTGTAGTACTGTTGTGCTGTTGTGTAGTTTACAATTTCGACTCTTGTTTGTATTTTACTTTATATAACGATAGTGTACGCGATTTTTTATATGTGTATGTTTATTCAAGTAGTAACATGTTTGTGTAAAAGTGTATTTTTGGTATATTATTATAATATAATATAATATAATAATAGTAACAACAGGCGCGCGCGGTCGACTGTCCGTCCGTCGCGGCCGCCGTAATAAACTTATGATCGTAATTGACTAATTATATTATATACGAGACCCCTAGTGTTAACTTTAGACTAGCAGGAATCTTTTTTTAAGTTACTCTCTATTTGTACTGTAAATGTACGGATTGATTGCATTTAGCGACGCGCCGGCGTCACTATATAGTCGGTTCTAAAGTTATTTTAAATCAATGCAGGTATTATTAATATAATAAAAATAAAAAAAACCTTGTATTTATACTAGATTATATTATTATTATTATTATGATATAAATGTAATTATTATCGAACGCATATTATTAACGTAAATGAATCGCACGGGCTTTACAGTTAATTGTAACATTAATTAATTACTTATAAAAACTTAGGGCAAGTCGTTATTTATTTGTTTTTTTTTTAATTTAAAAAAAATTCGATGTTGTTTATTTTTTTAACTTTATATATATATATACACATAATTTTTTCATATTGTAGTGAATAAAGTACATAATTCTCGATCGATTAGATTACAAAAAAAATTGTTAGGTGAGCTATCGACTGATGTACAATATATAAAATAATGGTTACTTACGGCAATATATAAGTTTTACTTTACGGCCACTACGGGCGCTGTGTTTATAAATAATTTGTTAGCCGATGGTAAGCAGTAAGACTACGTTGTAATGTAGTGTAATTAGCCCTAAGGCGGGCGGGGGGAGCGCGGCGCCGCCCCCGCCCCTTATATAAAAAGAAAAATTATGATAGACTTACACGTGCGTCCTTGTTGTTTCTTTTTAAATTTATTAACATAACATAACATATGTAAATCTAATGATAATTAGTTAATTACGGTTAAAGCACTGAAATATTAAGACGAGAAGCTTATATGTGCGTTTAATATTCGATGTAACTCAAAAAGTGCTATCACACTAAATAACACTTAAGGTTTTCGAAGTAGAAATTATGCATTATTCAATATATTAGGTATTTTGGGTATATATTAGAGTTAGTTTTAACTGGTAACGTATAAGTATGTAGTTTGTAATGTAATGGAAAAAAATAAACAGTTTGTCGTAGTTTTCTATTATTAAGCTTCTTCTATCTTAATTGTTTAAGTAATACTACTGGTTGATTAATTAAAAAAAAATATTAATATTACCACTGCAAATATTTGAGATATCTTATGATGAAATATATATATACTTTAAGGACATTATAAAACGTAGATTATTAAAAGAAATCAAAAATTTCAAAATATATCTGGCATTTTTAATGGTCGCCCCCTTCATCCCATAGAGTAGTTTACCCCCTTTATGTGTCTAAGTTATCATAATTTTTGTTTTTATATAAATTTTGTATTCAAAATTAATAATTATTTCATAACAGTGTCTTACACACCACTTATGTCTATAGTAGCTACTCTGTAATTTTACGCGAAATACCGTACGCCACCAAGTCCATTGCATGTTTTAACTCTTTGTACCGCGTTAAAATAGCAATATATACTAACTTTTATTTTGCATTATCTATATATAATTTTAAAATGGATTTTTAGTTTGAATTTGGCGAAGGAATTAGTTACTTTAATTTTACAAACATTACACACAGGTTGCTTGATTTTGATGATATAGTTAACAATGAATGCAATGTGTTTAGAGATGGTGTAGGCGGCGTCACGGGAAGTCTCCCACGATAGCCGCGATGACCACGTTTAGTGACGCGCTCGGAACGTATCGACAGGATTCCGAAAGTTGATCGATTTAAAAGCTCAAAGTTGTGCCTTATTTTTATTTTTTTTCATTGAATTTAGTTTTTTTTTTTTGAGGAGTGCTTTTTCACTAAAAAAGAAAATGCGTGTAAAATGATTGAAAGATGGTTACAATAAGTGATAATTAGATTTGCCACATTGGTTTCATTTTCTATATCTCAGTATATTTTTTTTTGCTTGTACTCATCATTAGATTTCATATCTTTTTGAACATTTCGTTTAATTTTTGTTGATAAGATGTAGATTTTACCTAAACAGAATAGTAAAACCCGTATAATACAGGTCCCAATGATATTCTGCCCCGGCATGGCGTCACCACAGCCATCTTACTGTAATATATCGGACGTATCTGCCACACCATCAGGTTATAAAATTACATAAATATATATAAATACCCGTATAATAACAATAAATAGTAGCGCTAGTTAGTAACATTCGGTAGGTAAAAATAACACATAGATAACACATCCTTATGTTGGTAAATTATGCTTTGTGTTGAATCTTGAAATAGTGATGATTAGCATTCATTTAGTTAGATTTAGTTTGTTTGCAATCAAAATGTCATTAGTTTCATTGTTTAATGATTAATGAAAACACTTTTAGTCTAGTTTATAGTCTATCTAGATATATCTATAGATATATGATTACAAAGGCTAGTTATATCACGAAGTGTAATTTGCCAATAGTATAATTCGTTGGGTGAGTGGAGAAGGTGCGTGGTGCGGTAAGTTTTTTTTTAATTACTATAATATTTCTTCTGTAAATCAAATTCAAATGATAAATTTCAAAAACTCCCAAATAAAAAAAAAAGCTTTCATATATTGCTGTTGACAGTTTGTTTTGTTTGTTCGTCGAATTAACTTAGTTAATTAATTTAGGTGATGATCACGAGTACGCAGGAGGCTCCGGAGATGGATATCAGAAGTCATCGAAGCGTCACCACGGCTCCGGCGGGGCCGCCTCTGCGTCATCTTACCATCCCTATAGGCGTTAATGACTAACTTTACATTGCACTGTTCACCATTCAAAACTTTTAATTTACCACTCTCTGGAACGTTCTGAGTATGTTTAAAACTGTGACTCGACAGTTCCAACATATTAAGCAATAGGTATTTTGACACAAAGTCGGTTAATATGACTAGAACGTCTGGTTTGTTTCAGATGTGTGTTATAACTGTTAGATAAGTTCCTGTTAAATTTGATGGATTGTAATGCTGTCTCTTTCTTTTTACTCTAAAAAGACGGCGACGTTGCTATTGTGTCGGATAAATTAGCAGGAGCATATCAAACAGATAACCTAGCTCTTTGGACTACAATCTAAGCAGATTCCATATTTCGTCTTCTTATATGGATATATGAGTTTTAATTAATACATTTGTAAAATATGTACTTTTTCTATGAAACCAATCATTGAGTGTATAGTTGGTATAGCATGACGGTAACGACACTTAAACCAACTTATAATTCTTATAACTAAGTTGGTAGTGTAGATACTTTCACGTTTGTATGTATTTCGTGTAACTTCTTATTAATTTTGTGGACGGCCGGTTTCATTAGAAACGTTGAAATTTAATAGTTATAGTTACTACTGTATAAGTTCATATGAGTGGTTTGTTATATGACTAAATGCCTGCATGTACCTCTTGGTCGCACATGACAAGTTTCTACACTTTAGGTAAAATTATAAATTAACATGATATTTTGGAAAGTTGACAAGTATTTTTCATATTTAAATCTATTTTCTCAACCGTTTGGTGGTTGATTTCTCTTTACAATTGTAAGGCCGTATTTTCGATGTTTATAATATAATAAATAACATAGATATAAGATTTCACCAAATCACGTCCATACAAGTTTCTATCGAGTATTCCTTCCTACCAGTGTACAAATTTTTATAGTGTTAAGTGTTGCCAGATATATCGTTTGCTTATTTTATATTTTTTTTTACTTATTTCTCTGTATTTTTAATTTTTAATTCTGTAAATGTTGGAGAAATGGTTAATTTGATATATTCCGTGTGTCGTCACGTCTCTCTCGATCTGGTAACACTGTTGTAATATGTAAGTTTTGAAAAATGCATTTATTCATTTTAAGCACTACTACACATTTACATTACAGTTACATTATATTTTATTATAGTCGTCTATTTGCTTTTTAAATCTTGTATCGTACATTTATTAAAAACATCTATTTTGTAATGTTTAAAGAAAAAAATTAACAAAAACTAATTTTTAGTTTAATATTTCAAAATTATCTTCTTTTACATTGTTTTAACAGTAGCGTTTTATTTGGTTTTATTTTATTTTTTTAATATTTAATAACATTGTGACAAAATTAATGAAATCGCACGCGTCTAAGTTTTCCATATATTGTAAATTTTCCATAGTTTTCCATTGAAACGTCCATTCTCCACTTGACATCTGTATATCTGTTTACTTTAATAAAAATACTTATAATTTTAACTTTTATTTCTAAATTCAACGTACAAGACTGTCTTCAAGTTGTCCAGAAACAAATATCACTTAGGTTTTAATAAATTTTCTTACATAATACGCTATAAATTATAATAAATAGTTCATTTTAGTAATAACAATACTTACATATATATATATATTTTTATAATAAGAATATTTAATTTAATTTTTGAAACGTTTTAAATATAATAAGTACATACTTATAAAATATTATTCTGAAACTTTTGACATTGGGTAAGTAGAATCGAAATAGATGAATCATGTAATAAAATAAATATTAATTTACATAGTAATTAATTTAATGAAATAGCTTTATAGTATATACATTGTATTATATTATTATGTCGAATTAATCTAAACGTTTAGACAAGTTACAAGATCATTTATATAGGATCGTTATATTAGAATTAAAATTAAGCACTCTTTTTATTGAGTATGCCTATTTACTATATGAAAGGAACTATGTGAATATGTTTTTGTGTTTTTTTAGATTTTACAAACCTAAAATTTGTGTATGATTTAAGTTATCTTTATATGATTCCCTTGAGTTCAATTATGTTAGCTTCTACTTTAAATATTTAATTCTTTATTTTTTTAAAATGTTCACGGTCTAGTTGTTAGAATATAGGAAATCAACTGTTGAAATGTCTGAATAAATTATGTAAAGTCACATTTTAAAATTATTTCTATTAATAAGGCTTTATATCTAATATTAATTAATTAATTAATTAATTAGTTGTAGCAATATAATGGACAGATATATTTAATATGACAATAATTTCATTTTTTTACGACGATTAGGCTTATTTTTTTTTAATAAAAAGCAGAATACATTGAATCTTAAACTAGACAATCTTAACAGTAATATTTCTGAAATGGAATTATTAAAAATCTATTGCAAGGGTCTATTATTTTTTTTAGCTTTTTATAATCTGTATTTCAAATCTTAGGGATTAGGCATTTCAAGGCACTAGGTAGTGTAATTGAGGAAATTGAAAGCTAAAAAAAGTAAATGAAGTAGTTTTACATGAACAATGTGTAATTACTGGCTTTCTTAATTAATATTGAAATGGCATTGAATAAAAAAAAAAATGTACGTATTCGTAAAGTCAGCAAAAAAAAACGTAACCGCTTTTCACAATAGGGCTGTAGCTATACCACGATGACTAAAATAATTGAAATTATATGTTTATGATATTTGGATGTATAATTTGGAACAATTCTATTTTTTGGGTTCGAATCCTGATGCTAGCAACACTATTCTGTCATAAATTAAACACGAATAAAGCTATAACTTAAGGAGAAACAAGGGCATAGAACACATCGTCATTAATCAAACCAATATAACCATCGAAGTGAATGAAGTCAAAAATATTTTTAATAGGTCTGTAATGTCAGCCAGATTTGTTAAAAGGATATTTTGTAAAAAATGTACTGGCAATATTAAGTATCAATATTGCATTTTATATGGAATAGGGCAGTGTAAAATTTGTTAAAAATCGGTGTTGCCATTTACAAAACAATATTTTTATTAATCTAAAAGCTTAATAAATTTCGTGCATAGGCTTTTTATTTAAAATGATTATAGATAAATTTTTATAGATGTAAATGTACAATATGCATACGTATTCGTTTGTATCGTTTGATCTATTAGAAACAATTTAAACCAAAAATAATTTAATAGGCGCTCGGGTGAACCTTTCTCGGTGTGCCTGTTGTTCACTCGTCAAAAAGATATAATACAGAAGCCTCAAAGTCAGTAATCACTGCCGGTAGCACGCGTTCAGCGCGCGCGCAGTGGGCCGTGGGCGCGGCACGCGTCAGGGCGGCGGCGGCGCGCGGCTCGCGCAGTTGGCGCACGCGCACGCGCACGAGCGCGCCGGCCCGAGCGCGTCGGGCGCGTGCGCCTGCGAGGCGCGGTAGCAGAGTTCCCGGTAGCGCGCGCAACCTGGGGGCACGTCAAACTGGACTGATGAAATAATTTAAAACGTCATCATCGAAGGAAATTCAAATTATTTAAATGTCATTTCTGACACTGTTAAAGGAACTATACCACAGTAAACAAAATCGATATGATGGGCCAAAGTTATTATTGCTACAAAGAACCCACTCAACGTATCCAGGGGAAAGTGGGGAACGGAATGTCTTACACTAGGTTCCCTCTGCCTTCTCTGCTGTGTGGGATAGAGCGTGAAGATGATTATTATTAAGAATGCAATTGTTGAGTTTCAAACACTCACTGATAAAATAACGGAGTGTACATTGTACAACTTATTCGAAAGGTTTACAATATTTTAATAGCTATAGAAGCTTGCGGAAGGCTTACGGAAGTCTGATGAAAAAAATGCATTTAATTGTGCCTTTTTAAAATGTATGCTCTTATATAAACGTCTTAATATTACTTTAGATAAATAATTATAAATTAAAAAAATCTTACAAAACAACCAAAAGACTAAAAATCTCATACCAGTGGGGGGCAGGGCCAGGCGCGTGTCGGCCGCGAACCCGCGCTGAGCGAGCCGCTCTAGGAGCGTGCTTGCCGACCATCACCTTTCACTGTCTCCTTCAGCTTCAACACAAATTTAAGTATTATACACTAATATATTATCTGTACTTTAGAAAGTTCTTTATTGTAAATTGAGAACCTACACTTGCCGTCGCCTACTTTCCGCCGAATTCTGGAGGCATAGCGTGTAGAGTGATGAAACTCAATATTACTAGCATAATGATTAAGATATAATTAGAAGCTTACAAGATTTTCTACAGAAGATAAGTCTTTAAGAAATTAATTGAATGAACTAAACTTTACAAGTTTTGATTACTTTTTGATTGGAGTGCACTTTCTTCAAGATTTTTAATATTTCTACTTAGGATATGTGCTAACTTAATTAAGTTGGTTCAAATTAAAAAAAGAGTAACAAGAATAATTTTTGTTGCTTATTGAAAAATAATTATAATAACTATCTGATTTATACATAAAAATTAAAATGAAATCAAATTAAATCAGCTTCAAGCTGTATTCCGCACACAGCAGAGTAGGCAGAGGGAACTTACTGTTAAGACACTCCGTTCTCCACTTTCCGCCGAGTTCTGGAGGCGTTGCGTGTTGAGTGGCGGAACTCAACGCCGCGCTTTGCCTTGTATTTATCAATAAGTATTTAATTTTGTTTACTAATCTTACGATGAAACGAACCTGAAGAGGTTGTTTGGTACTTAGAAATTACTAATTAGAACCAGTAGGAGTAGAATATGTTACCAAGTCGAATTATCACGGTAAGCTTGATATAAGATAACGTCGGGAACATACAAGGTACTTACTACTTATTTATTTACTTGTATTTGACAACATGGGCGTACCCACTGGTGGTAGTAGTTTGAATATAATTATCTTGACTTCTGATGGAGGTAAGTATATTTGATCGTATCTAATGGCAACGGTAAGACGACGCGAGAGCAATAAAAGCATGAAGCGAGTTAATCAAATGAGAATCGCTAAGTAAATATTGCTGGAATAATTTACTTATATGTCCTTTATGTCCCGTATAGTAATTATAGTCAATATAACTTAATTAAATCAAAACAACATTTTCGTTGGTACATTTATTTTTATTTTTTCCAAAAAGCGTTGTGAGCTCCTCTTAGA
The DNA here is from genome assembly GCA_018249795.1 of Heliconius telesiphe telesiphe. NCBI lineage: Eukaryota > Metazoa > Arthropoda > Insecta > Lepidoptera > Nymphalidae > Heliconius > Heliconius telesiphe. The sequence continues at coordinate 2,370 of DWLH01000108.1, read as the reverse complement.
AGTGGGTTATAAAATTAAGTTTTTTAAATTAATTTTAGAATCTTCATCGGAACTCTAAGTACCTAATATCTATTTATTAATCTTTGAATATCATTCTATACAAGTTAATATGGATAAGTTCAAACACACAACTTAACCATTATAAGTTAATCATCAGCTCACCCTAAGAACTTGATATTATATACAACTAACTTTCTTTAGGTCATATTTAAAAGATTGTCTCCTACTTGTTGAGGATGTTTTTTTTAATAAACCGATTTTGACGAAACAAACTTTAAATGTTATACTGACTTAAAACAAAGCAATTGGTGAAATTTTTAAGTAAATCGTTTACGTTTTACTTTCGGAGATAAGCGTGATCATACATACATACAGCAGACAGACAAGAAATTAAAAAAATATTTTGCTTTCTATTATTCTTTTTAAGTGTCCCTCTATCCATTTCAGTCAAAATTACTAAATGTACAGACGAAATATTTTTACTGTTTTATTATATAATATAGATTACATACAAAATTACCTTCATTAGCGGCGGGAGATTGTCCATCGGATTTGTCCTCGTGGCGAGGGGTCGTTGACCCGTCGGAGTGCTCCTGGAATTATATTAGTACCCTCATTCATTAGGATTAAAATGTTGACCGAAATGTCATTAATTGACTAAAATGCTCCACGTAAAATGTTTAGGTGTTTTATTTATTTATTTAGTTACTAGCGGTCCTCCCACGGCTTCGCCCGCTTGAACTAATTATATTATTTGAACCAATTATTTATTTACCTACTACCTAATCTAAATGACATTCATCTTCTAATAACATTATCGTTTTAAAGATGATATCTATAAATTGAAAAACATGAGTCAATTCGAACATAACACATTATATTGATATACCTTCTTTATTTATGATTAAAATAAAATAAAAACTAAATGTTACAAAAACTCTGACAGAATACAATAAGGAAAACTACATTAACATCGGTTAAGCGGAGTGCAGAAGTGCACATACAAAAAGAGAAACCTTTTGAAAGACTGTTTGGTTACTTTTTGGTTGAAAAATGCCCACAATATTAGTTTTTCTCTTATATCTTAGATGGACAGCGATCAGATACATTTTTATTATATATATAGATTAATGTATGGTACAAATGTGTGTGTGTGAATGTTTGAATGTATACACCATGCGAATATGTAAATATATATTAATGGGGCCAACGTTACGTGTAGGCACATCATTATATTTTATAGGGAATCGATATATCAATAAGTAAAGTATTATTTTAATCTACAATCAACTTCAGCTTCACGTTGTATCCCGCACACAACAGGGTAGGCGGAGGGAACTCCACACCAGAGAGAAAAAATGGAAATATCAATTTAAAATGAACCAATTGCGTTTACAGTCACACTTTGTGCCCCTGCGCCACGACTGGTCTCATTTTCATAATTCTATAAAAAAAATTGATTACCTAGGTACCTACTTCCTTTCCTTATTCAGAAATAATAATCAAGAAATAAAAAAAATACCTATCTAAACTCGTTTAAATCAAATCCTAAATCAACTGTAAGTGGTGACAGACTACAGTTCCATACAAAATAGGTTAAAAGTGTTTCAGAAGCATCGCTACACTAACTAGCTCGTCCATTATTTATTGAATTTGTCCCCGAGTCGAGTCTCGGCTAACGAAGTAACGAAATGCAGTACAGCGCAACCCGCAAGCTGCAAATTGATATTGATGACGGGAAATTGACATTGTGTGACAACTTTTAACTGGCAGAGTGCAGGAAGCGACTAGGACTATATATAGGTACTAGCAACCAAGAGTATATGAGGGTGGTCTAATAAGTACTTAGATATGCCGTCCCACAGCGCCGTTATCACAAGAAAAAAGTATTATCGTGTAGCACATTCTTGTAGACGGCTACTGTTAAAACTCGTGGTTTTACTTTGACAGCGTGTGCAAGCAAGCGTGTCCGTGGATTTTAGGAAAATGGAAAAAGAGTAGTATCGGTTGGTAATTCTATTCTTGTTTTTGGAAGGGAATTCGCGCAGTAAAATCAAAGAGCGCTTGGATGCTGTATACTCTCCTTCGATGGCGACTGTCAAAAATTGGTTTCACGAGTTTCAACGTGACAATGGGCAAAAGTGCTTTCCCACTGAGACAATATACCGGCTCACACGTCTGCTATCGTCACGGCCAAAGTGGTTGAATTAGGCTACGAACTGCTCCCCATCCACTGTACTCTCCAGATTTGGCCCCGTGTGACTTCTTTTTCTTTCCAAATTTGAAAAAGTCGCACGCCGGACAGAAATTTACGTCGAATGAAGAGGTTACACGGAGACTTACTTTGGAGACCTCCAGAAAACCTATTTT
>DWLH01000107.1:0-35722 GCA_018249795.1 Heliconius telesiphe telesiphe | reverse complement strand
GCGCCGGTTCTTCTCAGGTCTGAGGCATTAATTTTAGTGAACTGGTGGTAAATTATTTGACGTTCAAAAAATGAAGCATGTAACTTCTTATTTTGAATAAAATTATTTGAATTTGAATTTGAATTTATAAAAAAAAAAAATCAGCTTCACGCTGTATCCCGCACACAGCAGGGTAGGCAGAGGGAACCTAGTGCTAAGACACTCCGTTCCCCACTTTCTGCCGAATTCAGGACGTATTGCGTGTTGAGTGGCAGAACTCAACGCCGCGCTTAGCCTCGACACCAAAGCAAAGAAATGGAAATATAAATTTAAGTAAATATTTCATCTCCTCGAGTGGGGATCGAACCCACAACCAGTCGGTTTTACAGCCACACTTCGTGCCGCTGCGCCACGACTGGCCTCATACTTATAATATACATCATAATTATTTCATAAAATATAATTAACTAGTGAACTTGTTTGAATTTATTTTTTTTTAAAAATCGGTGGCGATTTAAAGATTTTTTGATATAAACTTTCAACCCCTTATTTGAACCCTTAGGGGATGAATTCAAAAAACCATTAAACACGTGTTCAATGAAATATTTTAAAGAGTCTGAATTTCAAATTTTATAAAAATCTGTGATGTTTTTTAAAAAAATTCATACAAATTTTCAATCCCTATTTCATCCCTTTAAAAGAAAGGTTAAAATCTTTCAAAATCTCTTCTTAGTGGATGTCCAGATTATAAAAATAAACATCTATCCAAATTTCACTTTTCCACGGCGGTTACGGCTGTGCGTGTGTCTTACCTCAGTCAGTCAGCATATAAAAACTTTTATTATTTTTAAATATAATTAAATATAAATTGTAAAAGTGGGTAATTGTGTTTTAAAAAGAGTACAAAATAGCATGTCTCGATTGTACGAGGGACACAAATTTGTAAACCTCTGAATATAAACATAGTTGCATAACTCTTGTTTTACTTCCGTCCCACTGAAGAACTCTCACCATCCACCTTCGTCATACAAGTTCGACTTTATCTGTATGCAGGATGTTGCTGGTGTAAAGTGCGTATAATAATGGTTAAATGTGGAGCCTTGCGGGACTCCGGCGCGAACGTGTTTAGAGAACGATATTGTCCCTTCTAATATATATCGGAAGGTGTGATTTGACAGGTATTCCCGAACCACGAGTGCTTTTCTTATATTGAAAATCCACCGGAAAAAAACACAACATACTACCGCCACTTAATATAATCGGTAATCGGAAACAAAATCAAATGACGTCCTCTTTATTACAGTAACACCTGAATATAAAGGAGATATTTAGAAAATGTATAATATATAATATAAGTAAATTATACAAACAGGTAAAACTAGAAAAATTCAAATATATATATTTCATAACAATAAACATTATAATACAGAGTACGTTAAGCAATAATAAGTTAAGTATCGGTTTTGTCCAAAAAACCAAAAAACTAAAATAAAACCAAAAGGTGCGTCTCATATTCTAAAAAGTTTGGAAACTATTTTAATTAGAATACAATAAAATCCTATTAGTTTTATTATTAATAAAAAACATATTTATTTTTTATTAAGTTTCCCAAACCGTGGAACGAAAACGAAAGTACATATATTTTTGGAATTGGATTTAGTATTATAATGTGAAGTTTGACACTTTTCAGATTTGCCTTGTATAAGAAATATTTGCACTTTCTTACCAGAGCTAACACAATAAATCAGAATATAGATTTTTAAATAATAAAACACTATTGTAAGGTTCACCACAGTAATATGTTATTTATTTAATAAGAACACACAATATCTGGTACAGAAAAAAAATATTTTACAAAAACAAATCATATTGAAATTTATTAAAGTTTTGAAAATGATTTTGTATAAACTTACAAAATTGACCGAAGAAATTGATTTATTTCCGAAGAATTAAATTATTTACAAAACTGGCAACATTAAACTTATAAAATGTTATTCAATCAAGACATACAACTAAGAGCTATTTTTATTAAATTTACTGTATAATATACAAAAATGGAATTTCTATTACAATAAAATAAATAATATTGTATAATAGTAATGATAGTTGTTTCTTGGATGATTTTGTCCATAACGTTTTCCCGAAGTAAGAAAAACTTACAAAGATATGACAGTTGGTAGTTTTTTTTTAAAACAACGAAGAACTTTGGACAATAATAGTTGTCTATGACATGTTCGTGTTCATGGAAAAGTAGTTGTATACAATTTATTTTAAGCTGCATGGCTTTTGGTAGGCAGAGAAAACTTAGTGTTAAGACACTCCGTTCCCCATTTTCCGGAGAATTCTGGACGCATAGCGTGTTGAGTGTCTGAACTCAACAACGCTTTGCCTCAACACCAGAGTGAAGAAATACAAATATTAAATATTTCATTTTCTCAAGCATAGATCGAACTCACAGCCGTCGGGCTGCGACTGTAAGTCACACGCATGTGCCCCTGCGCCACCGCTAGCATCTAGTTATTTTCTTAATTAGTATATTGGAGATCTAAATCATTATAATACTAAAAATAAACTAAAATGGCATAAGCATATAGGTACAAACAAAATTATTAAGAATCTTGGACTAATATCTCGCTTAGAGGTATCGTTCCGAATATTTTGTTGAAGAAAGCTTTGAATATAGCAGCACTGCTCTCTTCAATCAGGGGGTTGAGGATGTCAAGGACGACGCCAGGACTTGCATTGAAAAAGGTGGCGGCTGAAGTGGCTGTAAGATAAAAGAAAAATTTTTTTTTTTCAACTTTTCGCTGTACCACACGTATTGTAGGATAGGCAGAGGGAATCTATTTCACAAGTTCCTTCTGCCTATCCTGATAGTTGATACATCATATTTTTGTATTTAATTCTGATAAAGTATTAAATAATATTAATTAAAATCAATGCTTACCAGCCACTGGTCTTTCGCTGTCATCGATGGCGATTTGTCCATGGCCAATTTTCAATTTTGTAATAATTTTTTCAGCTTGCAAGTATTCGACACCGTCCTTCACGATTGGCTTGGCACTTCCCTTAGCGACTACCGCAATATTAGCTGCAAGAATAAATAAAAAAATAAATTATGACTTTCGTACAAACAGTACGCGTTGTTAAATACCGCCATTCTACATGCAATGTCTCAAAAAATGTATAGAAACTAGCCACACTTTCCACCATTTTTTTAATGAGACTAGTAAGACTTTTGACACACTAAAGGAGACATTGTATAAGGTTGTTTTTCTGGCTAAGTGGAAAAAAAAATTTTGTACGTTTGTCCATAGTGAACAATTGGAATTCTTTATTTAAAGTGGATCAGATTCAATAATATTATAGAGTCTGTGTTTGGTTATAAAAAATTTTCGTGCAATGCCAATGAAATTGTATCTGCCTACAGCTTGAACGTACATATGTAGACCCGCCTCTAATTTCAGTTACACTTTTTTTAGCTTCAAGACGTAGAGTAGCATAGCAGGATAGGCAGTAAACCTATTGTTAAGACACTTCGTACCCATTAGCACACTTTTGTTCCCCATTTTCTGCCGAATTCTGGGGGCATTGAGTGTCGACTGGCGAATCTTAACGCTACGTTTTGCCTCTTTACCAGAGCGCGAAAATAGGATTATTAAAAATTTAATTTCCTCTAGTAGGAATCGAATCCGCAACCTGTCGCATTTACAATCGCACACTTGTACAACTGCACCACGGCTGGCCTTAATTTTATATTTGTCTGATAGTAAGGTTTGATTTAGATATATTATCGGACAAGTTCATGTAATAAACAAATAGATACTTGTACAAGAACTTACTAAAATTACTGCTGAGCTTTCCCTTTCCACTGATGTCCAGAGTAAGGATCTTGGAACCACGGACATCGTAGTCAGCAGTTACAAATAATTTGGGTATGATCAGTCTGATTTCTCCCACGTACTTGTTGTTGAGGTTGAACCTGGAAAAAATAACTTACAGCTTAGCATTTCTAGAGTTTCGCAGAAAGAGGGTAAAACCTTTAACTAAGACTTCGCTGTGTGCCTGTCTGTCTGTCAACAGGCTGTATCTTACGAACCGTGACAGTAACAGTTCAAATTACATACGATGTTTTTGTTGTCGCTATGGTTTTTTTTGTCATATTTATAGATAATGACGCGGAACCATTCGTGCGTGAATCAACTCTTTCTTGGTCGGTTTCTTTTTACTTCTATATTTTATAAATATATATATATATATATATATATATTTTATAGTTAATACTATTTTTATTCTTAGTTTATTTAATCTTGATGGTATATGCTTAAAAGTTTCGGATCCAGTTAAAATATGAGATAATTTTACTAACAAGGACCGTTCAAAACGGTTGAACATTTAAATTCCTTTCCAAGGCATATTTACCTACGTATAACATTGAGATATTTCTAGTGACAAATAAATGAGGCCAGTCGTGGCAGAGGCACAATGTGTGAATGTAAAGTGACAGGTTGTGGGTTCGATTCCCACTCAAAAAAATAAAATATTTAACATTTCCATTTTCTTCGTTATGTGTTGGAATTCGGCGGAAAATTGAGAACTGAGGGTTTTAACTCCAGGTTCTAAATAAAAATCCAAACTCCTATCGCACTTTGCCTTGACACAAGAGCGAAGAAATGCAAATATAAATTTAAATAAATATTTAATTTCCTCGAATGGGGATCGAACCCACAAACAGTGTCACACAATGTGACTCATCATTTTTACAATTACTTGATCTTGAAAGATTACGGATTCTTACATTAGATAAGTAAATAACAATATTGATATTGATTTCATTAAGGCAAAATGTAAGTCAACTTAACCAAACCACATTTTATCCTTATTTGGCCCACAGAATTCGCTTAGCCCACTTAAAACGAGTTTGGGCCACTTCGTAGAAAATCTAGAATTGAAAAGCAATTGCTTCTATGTGTGCCTACTATATTTGTTTTTATTAAATTCTCAATAACGTCAAATATTCATGGGGTTGGTAGTGTGAGCCTATTAACTCCACCATATTAAGTTTATCTATAAAAAAACAAAATACCCGACAAAATGAAAAACTAAAAAAGCCCAGTTTCACGCTGTATCCCGCACACAGCAGGAAACTAACACACAGGTTTAGACACTCCGTTCCTCGTTTTGATTTTATTCGATGAACTTATGTATTCATCCATTTTTTTTATAATAAATTTAAATAAACTCAAAAGATTTTTAATAATAATCTATTGTGAGCCGCTGAAATAGTAATTTAATAAAAGATAGATAATAACTTCGTTCATAAAATTACAATACAATTACAAATATAAATTTAAATGTATTTTCTATTTCTTCGCTCTGGTGTCGAGGCAATAAGAGCGGCGTTGAGTTCCACCACTTAACACGTAATGCCTCCAGAAATCGGCGAAAAGTGGGGAACGGAGTGTCTTAGCACTAGATCCCTCTGCCTACCCTGCTGTGTGCAGAATACAACGTGAAACTGATTTAATTTTTCATTTCTTCGCCCTAGTGTCGAAGTAAAGCGCGGCATTGAGTTTTGCCACTCAACACGCAACGCCTCCTTAATTCTGAAATTTGGGAGTAGAGTGTCTTAAAACTCTCCCTCTGCTTAACTTTGCGGAACATACACCGTGCAGCTGATAAAAAAACTAGAAAATACCCAACATTATAAACATATAATCTGGGCAAAAAGTAAACGTATAAACATATAATCTGGGCTCTCCACAAATTACCGTAATGGCGGCATTACGTATCGCGATGATATACAAACAGAAAAATTCTATTTACATACATATAAACGTATATTATGGTAACATATACATTAGTTAATGCAATACTAAGATACTATCGGATTCAAAATGTAGTAGAGCATAACACCACGCTGGAGTTAGCAAATCGTGAAAGCAAACGTTACGAGTTCTATTCTATTTACACATATATAATTTGGGCACTTTGATTATTGTTATTATTAGATTTAATTGAGTATGAATTAATTTATGAGTAATATTGAAATATCGTAGTGAAAATCTGTTTTTTTTTAATCTATTATTTTTATTTCTGGTTCTTTGGCATACGAATATGGGGAGCTAAACAGAAATATGACTATCAAAAAAAATCCTGAAGAAATTTAAACAGATAGTTGAAAACGAAAATCCACGCTTCCCTGGCAAATATTTCTTGATATGCCGATTATTTAGTTAGACCAAAATAAAAAAAAATGTGTCATATGGTAAGAAATATATGTGAATTTAAAACAATTAATAAAAAATAATAAATTCGTACTTTCAGTATTATATTAATGGATAATTGACTTGAAATTTAAATTTCAAATCAATTATCCATTTGTAAGCGCTGTTTGTTTCCCAATATAAAATAAATAAATAAATCAGCTTCACGCTGTATCTCGCACTCAGCAGAGTAGGCAGATGGAACCTAGTATTAAGACACACCGTTCCCCACTTTCCGTCCAATTCTGGAAACATTGCGTGTTGAGTGGCGAAGCTCTTGCCTCGCTTTGCCTCGACGCCAGAGCGAAGAAATAAAAATATAAATTTAAATGAATAAAATTGAAATTATTTAATACTATTATTAGTATTTATTGTAAAATATAAGAGTCCATTCTTCTTGAATCAAGATCAAATATTTATATAAATAGAATAACACCGGAGATCAGATCAAATGGTTGGGAAATAATAAAATAATCACATTATATTGTCAAAATATAGTAGTAGTAGTAAGATAGATGTTCATACGATCTACTTACTTTATCTTCTCTATTTTGAAGTTTGAACCACCATACGCCTTCATATTCTTTATAGTAGCCTTCAACCGTAAGTTATTTGCTGTTCTGTCTAATTTCAATGTTGGTACTAAGAATGGATCTAAAGCTGGCACATTTACTTCTGGGATTCCATTAAGAAGTCTTGGTTTCACAACGTCCACAGCTTTGATAACACATTTGTCAAGTTCCGGGTCGTTCCGCTTGCACTGGGGAAAATCGTCCGCTGGAAGTAAAGAAAACGTAGATTCAATTAAAAATTTATTAAGATTTGAAACTTACCTTACTGAATTTCTCTTCTAATAGTTATGGATTTAAAATTGACAGAAAAGAACGAACTTAATAAACAGAGTTCCATGACTCTGTCTGCTAACGAATAATACATCTATATATTTTTTTATCAGCTTCACGTTGTATCCCGCACACAGCAGAGTAGGCCGACAGAACCCAGCCTTAAGACACTCCATTCGCCACTTTCCGCCAAATTTTGGAGGCATTGCGTGTTGAGTGGCGAAACTCAACGCCGCGCTTTGCCTCTACACCAGAGCGAAGAAATGGAAATATAAATTTGAATAAATATTTCATTTTGGATCAAACCCACAACAGTCACACCCTTGTGCCCCTGGACCACGATGGCCACAACATGTATCTATACATCATCAAATAATTCAAAATTATCAAATATTTGTATAATTCTATAAGGTCATTTTAAAAAACATTAAAATACCAGCACACAGTACGGTACTTTGGCAGTACTTCCTTATTTATAAGTATACAATTAAATTTTTCTCCTTATTTCTTATTATGATCAAGTATTTCTATCATTAGAATAACATCGAAGATAAAGCAAAATTTTGTAAAGTGTATTAGACAAACACACACACGACTATCAGAATTAAAACTAGACATATTACATACAGGTTGTGAATTCGATTCCCTTTCGGAAAACTGAAATAATTAATAATCTTGTGTCAAGGCTAAGCGCGGCGTAGACTTCCGCCAGTTAACACGCAATGGAGAACGGAGTGTCTGAGCATTAGGTCCTACCTTGCTGTGTGCGGGATACAACGTGACGCTACAAAAAATCACTCAATTAACAAATTTAAATAAAGATTTCATTGCAAATGCTTTTTAAAGTCTTTCCTTATAATATTTTATTTCGTTGATAATTTTATTGCCAAACACTAAGTCATTCACATTATCATAATTTTATTAGGAGCAATGTCGACTGTTACTAAACAAACTGCTTATTAAAATGTTGCCAAACGTAAAACGGTCCCTTGTTGCGTTTCAACATCCAGTGACATTATAAATGTATGTATGAATATGTATGTGACATTCCTATTAAAGTAAAATTTTGTAATAAAGCATGACTGAAAATAGGGGATTCTCTACTATTAGGGAGCTACAGGTAAAAGATGCATATATATATGTAATTGAGTCCAATATCAAAATTGCCTTGATTTAGAGTTTTTTTTTTCAATATTATTATATTTTAAAAAAAAATGTACTTTAATTTTAGTGTTACTTTTATGTTTTAGACATATATTTTTAGTTTAGGTTTAACTTGCTCTACAACTATAAGATTTCTAATATAATTAAGATTTCTAATTAGTAGTAGTAAATGCATCTATTACGAAATTGTGTATTTTTACTAAAAATTGACTCCAATAATGCATTTATACGTACAGAAGATTTAAATATTTAATAAATTTTCTACTTTTGTTTCATTAATAGCTATATTTCTCTTCTACTTCTATAAAAAAATTCAACATCATGTACCCGTAAATAAAAAAAATGGTAGCGTATCTTTTTTTTGTTTTATTTCAGATAGAGATTTAAATAGAAGAAAATCAGATAATTAAGACCACTTCGATCATATTTTTTGCCGGTTTTTAAAATTTAAGCTAAAATTATTGACTGGACCCGGTTTTATCTGACTATACTAATTAAATGTTTATTTATAAAAATAATCAACACATCATAAATTCTTAGTTTGCAATAAAAAAACAATAAATATATAAGTTAGCCACGTGTTTCTACCAATAGTTCATTTATTACAATATTATGGTGACGGTTTACGATATCATAAAATGTGGCTATGACTATCTTAACTTTTATGATCTTACAATAGATACCTTCTATAGGTGCATAACCCAGCATAAAAATGTAGGTTAAATTTTTTTTAGCTTCACACTGTATCCCACGTATAGCAGGGTAGGAAGAGGGAACCTAGTGTTAACACACTCCGTTTCCCACTTTCCGTAAAATTTACGAGATATTGTGGGTTGTGTGGTGGTGAAAATATTAAATAGTTCATTCCCACTTGGAGTAATGAATTATTTTCTATTTTCCGCTATGGTAAGATAAAATGCGGCGTAGAGTTCCACCACCCAACACACCATGTCTCAAATTCTTAATCTTCTCTTTGCTTAATCTTCTACATCTGTGATAAAGCGAGAATGTAAAGAAGAAGAAAGGCAAATTAGATGTTAGATAAAGCGCCATAAAGCCAAAGGGAATATAGGACGGAGTGACTATTAACTTCTTTTTTCCTCGTGTATTGCAGATCTGGTAAAATTATGTAAATTTAATTAAATGAAGTCATTTGTGAACTTTACTTTACAGGACAACTGTTTTTCGAAAGTAAAATCTTTTATAAGACGAAGGTTGAAAGGAATATTTTAAGTAAACTTTTAAGGTTAAGGTTATGATAATAATTAATATCATGTTTAATTATATTCATTGTATTTTCTTTAATTTATTATAAAAATTAAAAATAATATATAGATTTCATATAATAGATTAACTAAATCCGAAAAATTCCAAATACATTATTTTTAAGGTAAGTATGAAACTATCGAAAACAGTCGCTGGTTCCTATGAAGAAACGGACATGTCAATAGAGAAAGTTACTGGAAAACAGAATAAATGTTCGTCTCCCTCTCAAAGTATTTAAAGAAAATATTATTCAATAATAATTCATTTACTCGAGCGTGAATCGCACACACAACCGGCGCGCTTCTAATCACACGATAGGGCCATTGCGCCACGACGCCCTTTTTTATAAAGAGTTAAGTAACTAAAAGTTTAAAGAGATTCTCTTCGTACTGAAATTTTAGAAATTAACTCAAACAATACTTCTGTCGTGGCACAGGAGCAGAAAGTGTGACTGTAAACGCGACAGGCTGTGGATTCGATTCCGACTCATGGAAAAGAAATATTTAATATTTTCATTTCTTCGCTCTAGCCTCGAAGCAAAGCGCGGCGTTCAGTTCTACTACTAAACACGCAATGCTTCCGGAATTCGGCGGAAAAGGGGAAACGGAGTGTCACTCTGCCAGAATGTAGCACACAAAATCCTTAAATAATTTTAGTAATATATACTAATCTTTCGTAAAGTTTCAGACAAGTTGTTGAAAATTTATAAAATACCTACAAGGCTCAGAGATATCAGTGATTTTTTTTATATTCATTACTACATCAATGCACTGTGTAAACACCACATCAGTTACTTTCCATTTTTAAATATATAAAGCAACTCTACCGCCATATCTTAAATTATATAATGTATTATTAATAATAAGATATCTTAAATATTATTAAAAACTAAATACCTTGATGTAATTTACGTAAATTTGAATGGTACTTAAACAATAAACAAATTTAAATAGTACAAAAACTTACGTAAAATTTTCGCTGACACAATCCCAGTACACACGACCAATACTATAAGGATCTTCATTATAAAAATAATAATTAAATTATATAAATTCGACACAGGATTGGAACTGGCAAGCGTCGATTAAAGAGTGGTGCGGGCGCGCCGTCACCACTAATATTTGTATGAAAGGAAAGGCAAAGTACCTACACCAGAGACGTTGAGCAACGTGGGGAAACAAACTGAGGATTTTGGAGTATATCTTGAACTTTATTATGTTTAATGATTTCCTTATATTGTTTTACGTTGTTATTTACGTGAATTATAATGTAAGTGGTGGGTTTACGTGTAATGATATAGTCATATTTGATTGCGATGCAGGAGTAAGATTGAAGTAATTTAAATCGTTTTTATTCGAGAATTAAGAATAGTTTATTATTTTGTTTCATAAAAAAATTATCTAATTTTACCAGTGTGCGTTGAGTTGTTATAGTGTAGAGTGGAAAATATTTTTTTCCCACGTTTTTTATAAATTTTCAGAAAACCATAATTCATTAAGCGGAGAACTATGGCTTTTTCCTATTTCCTTAATGCTAGTTTTTTTTTTCAGTGCCGGAGGAACTGAGTAAGAATCAAACCCACTACCATCGTGTGTACTCTTAGTCTTACCTCAACTGCGCCATGATCGATGCGTTAAATATATATTTTTACATATGTAAAGAATATTTTTTTTTACATAAATACTTAAGCGGCGTTGAGTTTCGCCACTCAACACGCGTCAAACTCGGCAAATCAATGCTTCCAAAACTCGGCGAAAAGTGGGAAACAGAGTGTCTTAACACTAGGTTCCCTCTACCTACTCTGCTGTGTGCGGGATACAGCGTGAAGCTGATTTATTTATTTTTATTATTTTAAATATTTAAACCAAACAAGTACTTGAGGCCAGCAAGGCGGCGCACGGGGTCACAAAGTGTAACTGTAAAATCGACTGGTTGTGGGTTCGATCCTCACTCGAGGAAATATTTATTTACATTTATATTTTCATTTCTTCGCCCTGGTGTCGAGGCAAAGGGCGGCGTTGAGTTCCGCCACTCAACACGCAATGCCTCCAGAAACTCGGCGGAAAGTGGGGAACGGAGTGTCTTAACATTAGGTTCCCTCTGCCTACCAAAAAAAAAAGAAAACAAGTACTTATATATATAATTTAGTCTAACAAAAAGTACCGAATGGTGCAACAAATCAATATTGGTTACATTGAAAAAACGCAGTTCCGTAGCGCATTACATAAATTGCTGACCGAATCTCAATTATATTATACAACTGATCTGATCTGTAACAGTTATCTCATAGTGCAAGAGCGTAAACTGAATTACTCGGAAGCGACATAACACCATGCAGCCCTCGTGGCGCAGTGGCACATCGTCTCATTAAATATGATGCTTGTGGGTTTGATTCCCAGTCGGGAATTATATTATATTATATTTAAATTATTGATCATGATTTTTAATTTTTTTACTACATTCATTTTGTCTAGCCTATTTTGCGTGAAAAAGCGGGAAGATGAAATAAAAGGAAAAAAATGTTCATATGCACATTTTCGTCATCGGGGACCTGCTGAGCCACATGTTACCCAACTGATGTTTCTTTTGCCTGAAAAATTATAATGTCGTTTTACCTGTTTACAACCTCAACCTACCTACGAACCTACAACCATCACGTTTACAGTGACACGCGGTCACTCACAGAATTATGGTCTATACAAGATAAGTAATAAATTATAAATGCAGTATTTTCTATTACTTTTTCTTTCTAATATAAACAAATATAAATATTAAATTTTTAACAGCCAACTAATACTGAAAGAAATCGATATCTGTTGACATTTGCTTTGATAATATTTAGAAACATGTTACACCATTATTTTATGTAAGATACATACAACACTAAACGACGAATATGAAGTAGGTATATTTGGTCACAACATAAATGTATATAAATTTGCAAAGTACATTTTGTTTGCTAATTCTTAAAATCCTACTTCTTGTACGGATGTTTTAAAGACATATGGCCGTTTGCTAAAGCTTGATTTCACCATACAAAATAGTCTTAAATAAAAAATAATTGTATTTAAACTGACCTTGGGTATTGGCACTAAAAAAAATAAGGCTAGTCGCGGCGCACCCACACAAGAGTGCGACTGTGACCGCGACAGTTTGTAGGATCGATTCAAACTCGAGGAAATGAAATAGTTTCATTTCCTCGCTCTGATAAAGAGACAATGCACTGACAAAAGTGTCTTTTTAGAAACGGAAAGAGTGATTTTGCACTAGGTTCCCAGGTTCCCTCTGCCTACTCTGCTATGTGTGGTCTTCACCGTCAAGCCAAAAAAAGAGTTACTAAAATATATCTTCCTTCGATTCTGGTAAAGTATTGATATTTGGTGTACAGAGCTATCTAACAATACATTTATTAACATTATTTGAAGTATTTTTTTTGTGACAGTTCATAAGTACCAGGTAAACAGGATCTAGGACTCCCATTGCCAAATCAAATATACACTCATTACTTTCGGACCTTTCACAGTATGAGAACTAAACAAGGGTCATCTGTATTATATTCACCAAACATTTCGCCAGATAAATATACAATATTTGAATATTTAGTACAAAATGAAATACATGCTCACAAGGTTAAAAAAATTTAATACATTCTAAACAAAAAGGTTACCCCTTTTTCAGTTCTCTAATATTCTTTCTAAAGTGTTCAGGAAGTGACAAACAGAGTGTCCTAACACTAGGGTCTAAAAGGTTCCGTCTTCCCTACTATTCAGGATCTAAGATAAGATTATAAACTTAACAATTTCATAGTGTATTATTAACACAAGTATTATTCATACATTAAATAACAAAAATAAATTTGAAATTATTTATAAAATTATGATCTTTCTTAGATGTATTATGAAACATTTTCCTTAGAAACCACAGACTATATTAGTTTTGTGATTGTCAACTTAATAAGCACTTAATAAACGTAAATATATTGCATTATTCGTGTCACGGTTGTATATCACGGTGAACATCTGTATTTTACACAATATCCTATAATACTTCCTGTGTCGTTTGGTTTCCAATAAGTTTCTTCCTGAGTTAACTTAATAAAATTATAAGGTTGTGAGGATGTGGCTCAATAAGCAAAAAAATTTTTTTTAGCTTCACGCTTTATCCTGTCGTACAGGCGGGTAGGTAGGTAGAAGGAACCTAGTGTTGAGACAAGGAGGAAGTCAATCCCACAATCCCACCACATGTTGTTACCAAAACCAGAAAATTAAAATATTAAATATTTCTATATCCCGAGTGGGAATCCAACCTACTACCGTCACGATTACAGGCTGTACCACTACGCCAAGACGGCCAAAAAATTTAGATTATTATTATTAGTTATTACTCTTTAATTAAGGTTCTCAGGAAGGTAGGTCTCAGGAACCCGGTCTTTTGAAGGATTTGCGTTAATAAATAATACAAGTCTAAGACGTAAGAGGCCTAAAGAATAATGGTTGGTTATAATGTAACACATCGACCGGGTTCCATCTCTGAGTACTCAAAAACTAAGCGTAAAGTGCCCAAAGGTATAAAAATGCATAAAAGTTAGAAAATATAGAACATATCGATCATTTGGTGAACTAAGACATAATTTCACTTAAAAAAAATTAAATACACCAACGCGTGCGAAAAGATTATTTACAGAGAGTCTTTTTATCAGCCTCACGCTGTATCCCGCACACAGCAGGGTAGGCAGAGGGAACCTAGTGTTAAGATATTCCATTCCTCACTTTCCGCCGAGTTCTGGAGGCATTGCGTGTTGAGTGGCGGAACTCAACGCCGCGCTTTTGCCTTTGAAACTAGAGCGAAGAAATGAAAATATAAATGTAAATAAATATTCTTTTCCTCGAGTGGATCGAACCCACAATCAGTTGATTTTACAGTCACACTCTGTGCCCCTACGCCACGACTGGCCTTAGTCTTTTTGTTTCAAAATAACGATATGGAAACCCAAAACTATGGGATAAAAAGACTTTAGTCGGACCAATACCCAACAATCTCTGACTACGTTGCCAAAAGTGGTAGGTGCGTACCAAAAGAGTTGCAAAGAAATTTCCATTATATATAAAATATTTTTCGACGGCTTAGAGTATAAATCTTCTAAGTAAATAATATATAATATAGTGTGTCTTTTTAATATTTTTGTATGGTATAAAAATGTACACAGGTTAGAAGCGCCTGCGCTCCTTTTACAGGAGCAGCTTATAGAATAAAATATTTTGAACCCATACCTAAAAAAAATAATCAAGAATCCTCAATAGTTTAAACGTAGGATTATTATTTTCATTTCATGATTTTTAACCATACTGTATTACGTGTGACGCGGACGCGGCTACTAATAGATACCAACAACATAAACATCTACTACTACAAAAATACTACTAAGCGTTGAACGTTGCCGATCTGTTACTTTTCATTCTCAAAAAACATACCAGAACGAGAAAAGGATATCTCTCTTTCTATTTAACGCAGTTACCTATTTTCTATAATAAACCTAAACAACGTTCAGCTTCACCGCCAATACCTACGAAAAAATCACTTTGTCATTTTTGGCAAAATCTCTTTCTTTTTAATTGTATTAGGCTTTTATAGAGTAGTTAAAACTGTGCTTTCATTGAAAGTGGTGAATACAAAAACACTCTGTGTAACGAAAAAACTAAAAATAGATATATCAGGTTCACTCTCTAAGCCAACATTATAGTTTTTAATTCGTTTACTCTTTTTTGTTAATATCGTGTGCCCCGCCACGACTGGCCTCAAGTAATCTGCTTATATTATAAATATCTATATACATAGTAGATGGCGTAGTGTACATACGGCGCAACTTGCATTTAGTACCTATATGTAAATATAGATGGCATCTTATTAAAGGCTTTTTTTTACAAATATTTTTTTACGTCCACACTCTCTGGTCTCCTTAAGTGGGAAGTAAATAAAGAGAACTTAGTGTTAGGATATTCCGTTCTTCACTGTCTCCCATTTTCTAACGCATCTTCACGCATCGCAACTTGTCTCCCAATGTTGCGTTTCTTTATCTTTATTGTTTCTTTTATGAAGGAAAAATTGATACAATTTTAAATCTTTTTTGGAAATAGTATATATTTTTTTATTCTTTTATTTTACGATACGATAGAAGCTGAAACATACATTATCATTTATGTGATAATTCCAGTTCCTCTATAATATTTTCTTTTAATAAATAAACACGCAATTTTAAGATGTATGAAATGTAAAGCATTATTGTGTTCTTAGCTTCACACTGTATCTCGGGTAGCAGAGTAGGCACCTAGGAACCGCTTATGACTTCTTTGATTTTATTCTAAATTCTTGAAGCATTGTGTTTTGAGTGGCGGAACTCAACGCCACGCCTTACCTTGTTACCAGAGCGAGAAAATGAAAATATTAAATATTTTATTAACCCATGTAGGAATCGAACCCACAACCGTAGCGTATACAGTCGCAAACTTGTGCGCCTGTGCCATGCCGGCGTATAACGAATTCCTTTTTTTTAAAGAAAATAAACAATTATTTCATTTAATCTTGAAAGTAAACTTTGTCAAAATATTTATTTTCAACTTCTATAAAACAATCTTCTATAAAAAATATTGTATGGCTTCAGGTAGTTCAATTTTGGAAAGATTTTATTTGTATTGAGATTTTAATGACGATATACTTTAATATTTGTATATGCAAGTTACAAAAACCAGAATAAAAAATATATATATTTTCTATATAGTTTCCCCAGATTAAGCTCAGTGATCGGGATAATCTGGTGGTAGCAAGTTTATATACAAGGGGGAAAAAAATTACGATTTGTATTAATAAAAAACATGTCATACATTTAAATTCGTGTATTACGTGAAAACACATAAAATACAAAAATATTATAAGAGTGGTCTACTTATAGTATATACAGTCTAGTGTCTACTCCTAAACACTTATTGTAACGAATTTCACTTATAGATAGATAGATTTATACAAAAAAAATAATAATAAAAATAACTATTTATATAAATATATATATAATAAATAATATATATTTTATTATTATTAATTTTTAGGCTATGGATATATGATATTTCTCAACAATATTAGCATTTCAAGTTTCTGTCGTAAATTCTTATATGTATTTATTATTTAATTTATTTTTTCAGTTTACTCCTTATCCCGTATGTAAAAGTATAGGCAAAGATCCAGCCCAGTGTCAAGATACCGAATTTTCTTGACTTCGAATTCGAGACATTACATGGCAGAGCTCAACGTCGCTTTTTATCTTTTCAAATCTGTTTGTTCAAAGCTTTGTTGAGATGGGAAATTAAAGTATTTAAATATCCCAAATGAGGTTTAAACATCGCGCTAAGCATACAGTAAGCTATTATTTTATTTCTAAAATAGTAGCATCAAGACCAGTCGTGGCGCAAGGGCACAAGTGTGTAAGTGTGGGATCGAAGCCCACTCAAGAAAATGAAATATTTATTTAAATGTATATTTCCATTTCTTCGCTCTGATGTCGAGCCAAAGTGCGGCGTTGAGTTCCGCCACTCAATACGCAATGGCCCTAGAATTAGGTGGAAAATGAGGAACGGAGTGTCTTTACACTAGGTTTCCTCTGTGTGGGTAGACAAAGGAAACCTATGCTGATGTTTGCTGGATACAGTGTTAAGTTGGCAACATGCAAAAGTTTCTAAAATTAAATTAAGGCCGTTCAATATATGTTATTGTAGGTACTGCATAGCGCTCGTGTATGTATATAACATATACTATTTAATATTTATATAGAAAATTACATTTTATACTATTTATAATATTCTTACAATGAATATAATACATACAAATATGGTAACATCTCTTCAGTTCAAAAACCACTACAAAAGTAACAGTAAAACTAGCTATTACAAATGATCATGAAACAATAAACTTACAAATACACTATATTATTAATGATTTAAAACGTTCTTTTAAATTAACTTTTTTTGAACGATACACCAACCATCCCGAACTAAATTACAATATCACATTTCTGACCATACTCCTAAAATCAGGGAAATAACTCCTTATACGTAAATTTTGATGTTATTTTATTAGCCATCTCCGTGAACAGGTCACCTAAACTCTTTTCTAACACAGGACTTATTTCTTGAATGAAAACTTGGGAGTTCTCGTTGATAACTCGGTTGGTGGCAGGCCCAAGTACTGGATCGCCGTCGAAGAGGTTGGTCAAGTATATGGATGATTCACCAACGCGAAGTTTTACTTTCATTGGTTCGAAGTTGAGGTACTCCTCGTCTCCTCTCTTCTCTTTGTGTCCTCTCATTGTGACGTTGCAGGCGTAATCCTCTGTAATACAGAAAAAACACAAATTTGAAAGTTATTAAGTATTTTGTTTTAGGTTTTGTTTAAATTATTTTGCTTTAAATATTTTTAAACATTTTTAAAGTGTTATTCCACACTTAAGAAAGAAAAATACTTATTTAGAAAACGTATAAAAATTTGAACGTAGCGGGACTCGAACCCGCGCCTCCTGGAAACCGACCATTTTGCTTTATCCCGCGTAACATGGTATCAGAGACATATTATTTAAACACTCCGTTCTCCACTCTCCGTCCGAATCAAAATATGTTCTTTAGACGCACTCCAAAGAGTAATCAAAACAATTCACTACCCTGAGTGAGGATCGAATCCTCAAACGTCGCACTTACAGCCGTATGTTGTCCTATTGCGCCACAATGGCCTTACTATCTTAAAATCAAATTCGTTAAGCTTCACGACATCTTCGAACTTAACAGGGTAGAATTCTCAAGGCATAGCCTGTTGAGTAGCGAAACTCAACGCCGTGATTTGCCTCGTTATCAGAGTGAGGAAATGAAAATATTAAATATTTCATTCCCCCGAGTGGCATTCCAAAAGGGGTAAACAAGTGTCTCAACACTGTGTTTTGTCTGCCTACTCTGCTATTTGCGGGATATATCGTGAAGCTGAAAAAAAAGTATAAACCATTAGTAAAATCGAATCTGTGACTTCACAAATGGTCCCAAGTGCTAATATCTACTAACGGCGTATTATATAATGTAATATGTAAATAATGTACAAGAAATCGATAACAATAGTTTCAGATTATGACAAGATGTGTGTGTGTGTTAATCGACTATTACGCAGTAACTTAACGTTTTTGCTATTACGACGCGCATCGTGCAAGTAGGTTAAAAGGCTTACATGTTCTTGTAATTTTACATGTTTTAGTAGTAGTTAAGCTTAACTAAACGAGTTAATTTTTTTTATCTTTAATTAAAATAAATACAGTTTTGGAGGTCGTCGTGGTGTAGCGGCACAGCTTCTGACTGTTAACGTGACGGTTGTAACTTCGATTCTCATTCCATGGGAATGAATTGTTTTATTTTCTTAGTTAAAGTAACGAGACCAAGCGTGACGTTGATTTCCGTTACTTTACACGAAATGTTACGAAAATTGGGCGGAAAATGAGGAATGAAGTGCCTTTATACTAGGTTCCCTCTGCCAATGCTATATATAAAGTGTATGAATGAACGAACGTCTTAACACTAGCCTCTCAGGTTCCTTTTGCCTACCCTTCTATGCGCTGGAAACAGCGTATACCAAAAAAATATTTAGGTCAGTTTCCTATATTAAACAGAAATTGGAGAATGGTTTACTGCTAGGCATTTTCTTCTAAAATAATAAAACATATAGATATACAACATACAAATATAAGTACAAAATACAATCCAAGAGGCTAATTGTGGCGCAGGGGCACAAAGTGTGACTGCAAAATCGACTGGTTCGATCGAATCGTGGGTTCGATCCCCACTCGAGGAAAAAAAATGTTTATTTACATTTATATGTCTCTTTGGTGTCGAGGCAAAGCGCGGCGTTGAGATCCACTACTCAACACGCAATGCCTTCAGAACCCGACTGAAAGTGAAAACAGAGTGTCTTAACACTAGGTTCCCTCTGCCTACCCTGCTGCGTACAGTATACAGGATGAAGCTGAAAAAAAACACAATACTAACTAAATGATCCAGTAATATTCCCCCGTCCTTGCAACCGCAATAGCAGCACTTGGATATCCATTTTGTACTTGCCGGCGAAATCGAGCCTCGGCAGCAATAGTTTGAAGTCAAACCTGTTTTTATCTAGGTCTGATCTGAAATGAGGCAATAAAAAGTCGTTAAAACTATTTTAATATATCTTTTAACATTTATATTTTCATTTCTTCGCTCTGGTGTCGAGACAAAGCGCGTCGTTGAGTTCCGCCACTCAACACGCAATACCTCCAGAACTTGGCGGAAAGTGGGGAACGGAGTGTCTTAACACAAGGTTCCCTCTGCCTTCCCTGCTGTGTGCGGGATACAGCGTGAAGCTGATAAAAATATTTTTATTTTTAAATAGTTATTTTCAAATCATAAATAACATATAAACTGAATATAAGTATATTGAAGCTAATTATCTTATGAGCGTTATTTTAAATTGTTAATTATAAAGGAGTCGTCATCGTGTTGCTGTAGGACATCATTTGAACGCAAACGTGATGATTCTAAGTTCAATCGCCACTATTACTACGTTTAATCGCCACGGTCAGACAAAGCGTAGCGTTCAGTTCCGCAATTTAACATGCTTTGAATTGAAGCTATAAAAATACAACAATGGACGCTAGGTTCTTCTACCTTCACTGTTATTTCCTATATAAAGGTATGAGGCCCAGAAAAAAATATTTTAAAATAACACAGAGACACTCTCGTAGCTCAAATGAAAACTTGACTGTACGTGCTGTTTCATATTCGCGACAGGCGGAAAGTAGATTTTTGCCAACTAAATCACGTTTCTAATAGTAATATCTAGTAATCACGAAAAGTTACAAACTACTTGTTTAATACTCTGTACTTATACCACTGAGACCAGTCGTGGCACAGGGGCACAAAGTGTGATTGTAAAAGCAACTGGTTGTGGGTTCGATCCTTACTAAAGAGGAAATGAAATATTTATTTAAATTTATATTTACGTTTATTCGCTCTGGTGTCAAGGCAAAACGCGGCGAAATTGGGGAACGGAATATCTTAACACTAGGTTCCCTCTGCCTACCCTGCTGTGTTCAGGATACAGCGTGAAGCTGATTTATTTTTTTATACCAATATTATATTTAGATATTCATTAAGATTTGATTATTCTCATGGAATCTAAAGCATTGATTTAATGAAATTTTCGTCAGGACAAAACCGTAATTATCTATATTTTATTTCATATTTATGTATGTACCGTATTGTCTATCTTTAACTTTAATTCATATACTTTAAAAACATATAATTAATCATTCTGATTATTATATTAGAAAAACGAAAAAAATAATAGAACTTACTTTAACTCCTCTATAATAAAATCACTGGGTCCTCGCACTTTAACATCGTTCACAACTGCAGTTAATTTGGCACCTTGTGGACCTCGCGCGAGTCCTATTTGACCTAAGCTTAGAGGTTCGATTCCAGGCACGTCGAGTTCTGGTATACCCTGAAATAAAATAAAAATATATAGGTTAGTGATCTGTTATGTACGTAATATTGTTTGTGGCACAAATGTAGCCATCGAACAAAATCTTTTAAATTACTGTCTAAGTAAAAAAAAAAAATCAGCTTCACGCAGTATCCCGCACACAGCAGGGTAACAAAAAGTTAGTAAAAGTAGTATAATTTTGGATATTAATTTCAAAGACGAGAGGTAAATAGACAGGCAAAGGCAAAAAGACAAACGAAATTGCGGATGACACCTAAGAACTCTAAAATGACAGTAATATCTAAGAAAATAAAAACACTTTGGAGTTTGAAGCATTTGAATTTTCTTTTCAGCTTCATGATTTATCCCGCACATCGCAGGGTACACAGAGAGAACCTGGGAACCTAGTGCTTAAGACGTTCCGTTCCCCACTTTCCACCAAACTCTTAAGGCAATGCGTTCTGAAGTTTGAAATTTAATTATAAATATAGGTATATTTTCATACTTAATATATGTATAATAAGCAATCCCGTTATTTGCATATAGTAAAAAGATGCACATCTCCGTATACGTTTACCTTTGCACTTGTCATATTGGCATACTCGAGTTACGAAAGAAACTGACACTGACATACTTTCCAATTTGCTTAAAACATTTAATTTAAACAAACAACGACTCAATTATAATTCGGTCTTAAAATTTAATTACGAACAATTAACGTGATTTTTTACATTAATAGGAATAATATAACTGATTATATTATATTTATATGAGGCCAGTCGTGGTACAGGGGCGCAGAGTGTGACTGTAAAACCGACTGGTTGTAGGTTCGATCCCCACTCGAGGAGATGAAATGTTTATTTAAATTTATCTTTCCATTTCTTCGCTCTGGTGTAGAGTCAAAAGCGCGGCGTTGAGTTCTGCCACTCAAAACGCAATGCCTCCCGAATTCGGCAGAAAGTGAGGAACGGCGTTTCTTAACACTAGGTTCCCTCTGCCTACCCTGCTGTGTGCGGGATACAGCGTGAAGCTGAAAAAAAACTGATTATAGGTTTTTTTTCATGCTGTATTCCTTATGTACCAGAGCAGGATAGAGAGCCTAGTATTAAGTTATTTTCCGCCAAATGCGTGACATTGCGTTTTGATTGGCGAAACTCAATGCTGCGATTTGCCTCGATACGCAGAGAAGAAATAAAAATATTAAATATTTCAGTTCCTCGAGTAGGAATCGAACCCACAACCTGCCGTTTACGGTCACGTTTGTACGCCATACACGACGACACCACCCATACGCCGCGACCGGCCTTATGTTAAAAGTCATAACTTTAAAAAAGTCTTTATATTAAACGTGTTTTTACTTATTATATTCTACTTCCCATAAGACACATAGAAAAGTACTATTACAAAAATTATGGTAATAATAATTATGATTTACTAAATTTAACGTAATTTTTATATAACATTTGAAAACAATCCTTTATTACTGAAATATGATACAAAATGTTATTATAATAAATGTTAATCGTCAATAGGTGTTGTTTTACTGACGGTCGTGCTTTATCACAACATTCTAACGACCCTTAACCATTTCGTTGGTATCACATGAAAAAGAAAAATATTTTTTGTATATTTTTCCCAAATATGGAAAAAGAATATTTTTGTACTATTATAATATAATAGTTCAAACTAAAAGAATATGTCAAATCAAATCAAGCTTCTCGCTGTCTCCTGCAGACAGCGAGGTAGCACTTTCCGCCAAATTCTAGAGGCATTGCGTGGTGAGTGGCGGAACTTAACCCCGCGCTTTTCCTCGACAGCAGAGCGACGAAATGGAAATATAAATTTAAATTAATAAAAAATATATATTTATATTAATATTTTATTCATACAATTTAGCCATAGCGCGCAGCTCTGTTTGCTTGTACTATGTATAACGAAGGTCATTCGTGGCGTAAGATCACAAGGGTGCGACTATAAACGCGATAAGTGAGGGTTCAATTCTCACTCGAAAAAATCAATTTATAAAATTTTCATTTCATCGCTTTTATATTAAGGCAAAGCCCGGCGTTAAGTTCATCGCGGCTCCAGAATTCAGCGAAAAGTGAGAAACGGAAGTATCTAAATGAGAACGGATTGCCTTAACAAAAGGTTCATAGGTTCCCTCTTTCCCGTTCTCTACTTCTTCTAAATTACATGCAAAATTAACTTTCTAAGTTCAGTAGTTTTGTCTGTAAGTTAATATAACGCTTAATATAACTTATAGATGTTTACATTACATATTATAATTATATAAAATTCTTAAACTCCTATATTACAACGCACAAACACAGAACATTTCATAAATTATCTCATATAACATGTAACAATTCCTAAGTGTTCTATTACCACTACTTAACTTTACACCTGACATGATAAAGTTATGCTCGTAAATTAAAAAAATACGTGCTTTAAGAGTTTTCGATAAATTATTATTGAAGAATGAATCAGTTTTTATGACAAAGGACTAAGATATTTATATCTGTGTATTCTGTATATAAGACTTGTGCAACCATTTCTGGGAACGTCAGTCAAATATGGGAGTCTTCCAAGTTGCTGTACTAGTTGCGATTGCGCTGGTTTTGAAGGTATTTTTTTTTACTTTTTAAAGATTTTGCTTAGTAGTTTTAAGCTAAAATGGTAACAATTAGTAAATAGTCAGGAGACAAAATAATAATTGAATTTATTTCGACATTCATCGTGAAATAATACAATGAATATTTATATATTATAAAACGTATAAAAATTTGAACGTAGCGGGAAGATTTTTATACGTTTTCTAAATAAGTATTTTTTTTTCCTGAATGTGGAATAACACTTTAAATATGCATAATTTTTTCTTTCTTTTTAAACATTTCAGAATGGTTTTGCACACGGTCGTGCTTGTAAAGGACGAAGTACCGTATTGGAAGTGAGAATTCCACAACGTACAAACGTAACAATCAAATATCCATCTCAAGTGGACCCTGTGCAGTTTGTGCCTTATCAGTCCGGTAACTCTGCAGGATCTCAATGTTTCAAATGCCGAAAAAATAAATGCCAAAGATGTGATAGTTTTAATAAAAACCCAACGTCAGGAATACGGAATGCTGCAATTAAAACTAATATAGTAATAGACATCATGGGATCGAAATCTGATACGGCAGAAAAACCAGGCAAGGACGACAAGAATCCAGGAAAAGATGGGACCTTAGTAGTGTTAGAAGATAAGACCTCTGCTGCTAGTGATAGTAAGTCATCTGTTCAAGGTGACAAAGGAACAGCAGCTTCAAGCGCAGCATCATCAGCAGCCACAAATACTGATTTGATCGCAGAATTCAATGAAGATAGTTCACCTAACAATAAATCACCAGACAAGACTCAAGATATTCTAGTAGAAGATGCTTCGCAATCTACATCTGATGCCACAGCTAATGCTTCGAATAGCCCTAAGAATTCACCTGGATCCCAACAACCAGCTTCTCAACAACCGGCTTCTCAACAACCACCTTCTCAACAACCACCTTCTCAACAACCAGCTTCACAACAACCAACTTCACCTAACCAGTCATCTGTCCCTCCTTCAACTCCTGAGGTACCTGCAACACCTCAGAATCCATCCGCACCTTTGTCTCCATCCACACCTCAATCTCCTTCAGTACCTTCAGCACCTCAAAATCCATCGGTACCTCAGACACCATCTACACCAGATGTACCAGCATCACCTCAAACTCCCTCTCAAACACCATCAGCACCGCAAGATCCCTCTACACCTCAAGTACCAGCCACTGCTGATCCATCTACGCCTCCAGCACCAGCCACGCCTGATCCATCTACACCTCAAGTTCCAGTCACTTCTGCAGATCCAGCGACACCTCCAGTACCACCTACAGCTTAAGATCCTTCTATACCTTAAATATCATCAGTCCCTCGGGATGTAACTATACCTCTAACAACGAGAATTCTCCTTAAATTACGGCCTTTTAGGGAAAACTACAAGTTTTATGGATAATTGATAACAATTTAATTTATATTAATCGGTTTTTTAAATGTAAAATTAAAAAAAAATACCTCTTTCATCTTTGGTCGGAGTTCTTCAATAGAGTTTATGATACACTTGTCAACATTGGGGTCATTACGCTGGCATATTTTAATATACGGAGCTGAAAAAAAAAAATTTTTTTATTCAAAACAAAACATTATTACATACTAAAGATAAAATCTACAAGTAGCAGCCAAAACGCCTAAGCAAGTAATCATAAATAGAAATACAGATTGTTTTTTTCTTAATTAACTGTATATTTAATTATCTTCTAATATTAATATATATATATATATATATATATATATATATATATATATATATATATATATATATATATATATATACAAATTTTATTTTTAATAATACTCTCTATTTTGATAATGAAATAGGCTGGATATTTTAACGATTCATTAAAATTAAATCAGTTTCACGCTGTATCCCGCACACAGCAGGATAGGCAGAGTGAAATTGGTGTTAAGACAATCTCGTTCCCCACTTTCCACAGAATTTTTCGAGTTGAATGGCGGAAATCAACGCCGGGCAATTGCCTTGGTACTAGAGCGAAGAAATAAAAAATATTAACAAATAATAATTCTTTGCCTCTAGAGGAAATCGAACTCAAAACCGTCGCGTTACAGTTACGTCGTGGCCCCAGCGCCACGACGGCCTCTAACGGTTAACGGCTAATATTACATGTTATTTACATTGTGATATCGATAACCTTGGTATAGTATAACAGAGTATCGATTTTCTTTGGCTAGAGCGCACAGTGCAGGAAAACGTTACGCACGGGTAGTTCCGATTTCTATTAATATTTCGCCCGAGTAAAAAATAAAATGTCATATTTATTATCTTGTGAATAATACATTCATATTTTACATACTTATTATTTTATTATGATATCGATCTATTTACAGTATAAGAAGCTATATATTAATTTGGGGTCATCTTGGTGACTGGCAGGTTCGATTTCGGTCGGGAGATTGAATTATTTTCATGTCTTGCCTTTGTCCATGGAAAGCGCGGCTTAAAGTCGCACTCAATACACAATCGTCTCAAATTCGGGCACAATGAGGAAAACCGAGTGTCTTGACACTAACTTTACGTAAACAAAGGCTTCTTTTCTTTTATTTTATATTTACAAAAATAAATCAATCAAAGTTCTTCTTTGATACACTTCATGTCCCAGTTTCACTTTCAAGTCTCTCAAACTCACCGCATTAGACATTACTCCGAGTACGAATCGAACCTACAACTTTAAATAATTTCAGACAGAATAGTTTACATATAAAATGACTGACGTTATTAAAGCGTTTTCTTCATTTTCTATGAAAAAGAAACCTGCATCGA
The DNA here is from genome assembly GCA_018249795.1 of Heliconius telesiphe telesiphe. Lineage (NCBI taxonomy): Eukaryota > Metazoa > Arthropoda > Insecta > Lepidoptera > Nymphalidae > Heliconius > Heliconius telesiphe. The sequence goes on along the minus strand of DWLH01000107.1, from coordinate 9,257 downwards.
AAACTAGTTTGATTATATAATTTTGCCTGTAAAACCTGTTATAAACTTGTTTATATTCTTGTAATTATTAACATGATATAGTTCACTTCAGAATGACTTATTTTACATTTCAAGTAAATTAATTACTGAATATACTATTAAAGAAACAGTGATTAATATCTAAATTGTTTATTTCCTAGCCATCTTGGAGACAGTGGGTGTTGGGTTATAGACCGTCTGTCTAAATCGACCAAAGAAACGAAAATATTTTAAAAATAAAAAATTCCTCAACCTACAAATCGCGGCGTTGAGGTCCGGCACTTGATTACTATTGACACGCAATGCCTCCAGGGTTCGAAGGAAAATGGGAAACGGAGTGTGTTAACACTAGGTTCCCTCTGCCTACCCTGCTGTGTGCGGGATAAAGCGTGAAGCTGATTCAATTTGATTTTAATTCTAAGCGAAAGGCTTGAATCCTACTTATCAATGAAAATCACCCCAAAACAGACAGGACTTTAAAGTCAAAGGGTAGCTTTGCCAATATGGTAAACATATATTAACTGTGCATCAAATCATCGAAAAATTCAACAAGGTAATCTGCATCTTTCGTCAGGCAAGACGATATATTGTCGCCTCTTTTATTTAGCATCTAAATTCATTATAAGAATCGCCCTTGAAAATTTGTCTGATGGCCTTGGATATTACTACCTTATTTTCTCTACACTACCTTATTAACTCTTACAAAGAATGGAAGGAGGAAATCTCGATTTTGGACTTAAAATAAACGCAGTAAGACAAAAGTAATGATCGTCGACTGTCTAAATAACAACTCGCCAGAAATTATAATTATCGAATTGCGATGTCATACAATCAATTGTACATCTACTTTGGAGCACTGATTTCAAAGACTAAGGAAGGCTGTGCAGAGGAAATCAAACGAATCATTACTATTACGACTTCATCCATAAATAAAAATGAGAAAATATTGAGAAACAGGAACATCACCAAAGGCATGAAAATTTGACGAGCGAGAGATCTTATTTTTTCCATACTTCTATGCTTGTGAGTCTTCGAAAACGTAAGGAGACGAGTGCTTAGATTGTGTTGGACCAATTTTTAACTTGGGACTTAGCAACGTCTGTCAAACATCTTCTAAACACGCATTCTCACTTTCTTCGGACATATTTCTCGCCACGAAGATTATTCCATGCAACATCTTCTAGTTCAAGGGAGAGTTACAGAAGGTCACGCGACATATCCTCCATACGATGGACCCACCAATTGAGGTCTGTTTTAAAGACCCTCTCTACGAATGTACCAGTCGGATCGTGAGGCAAACTACCAAACTTAAAATGACGACTACGGCCGCTCTACCTAGAGCGAAACGTCGATGAAGAATAAATAATATAAATATTTATTTACTATACTCATGATGACTAATTACAAATTTACTCTTAATTAAAAGTTAATTCAGAACTCTAGAAATCTAGAAAAGATATGCGATGTAATGATATATTTTTTAATTATATGTATCAAGAATATATTATTATAGATTTAATTTCTATAAATCGTAACCTACCTACACTAGCGGGTGGTCTTAATAATAAATAACCTTATAAAATCATGAAGCGTAGCAAGTTACTTAATATTTTGAGTGCATCCTATCAAATTATCTTAAATTTAACGTTATTTAATATTTTTTTACCTTGAAAAATTTGGGTTATAATGTGTACATAATGAGAAAAGCACGTAAAGACCTTGAGTTTATAATATGTTATCTTTGACAGATTATTTTTTCCTTAAAACTATTTGTATACAGCATGAAGCTAAAAAATATTTTTTTAGGATTGTAATAATTCAATACGAATAACATATAAAAAAATTACATATATCATATTGACTTTCCTTTATGTTTCTCAAATACTACAATAGATAAATGGCTGTGCCACAACACTATGACAACATTCCACTTGTCGATAATCTATACCAATCATTTAAGTTTTTGTAAATATTATGAAATATGAAGGCCTCGTAACCTCGACCTGCATTAATATGCGAAAACTATATGTATATCATTATAATAACGCAAACATTGAAGCGAAGCGCGGCGTTGAGTTCCGCCTTTTAACACGCGATTCCTCCAGAATTCAACGGAAAATGGGGCACGGAAGTGTCTAAATAGGAACGGAGTATCTTACTAGGTTCCCAAGTTCCCTCTGTCTACCTTGCTATGTGCGGGATATAGTGTGAAGCTATAAAAAAGAAGATAACGTAAATAGGAGATAGCATCTATAGAAAGTGGCTATGAGAAAGTTAAACTTGCATAATGTTAACAATTTATAATATGTTATTTCACTTATTAGATTAATGATTGATTACATCTATTAGATCATATTAAATGTAAAGTAATGTAATGATATAATTTACTTTGAATATATAATATACGAATTTACCTTCCATGTCTTCCTTCCTTCTAATATAGGCGAAACTTAAATAGCCTCCTTATTGAAAATTGGCAACTTTACTTCAAAGTTTTGTTTCGGAAATACTTTAAGTTTTTTATATACAAGCATGGTCCATATTCAAACTACAGTGAATCTAAGTTAATTCGATGGGATTTTGTATTTTTAACATACATATAAATATATTTATGAAATATAAAGTAAAATAAATAAATAACTATTAAAAATTTATTTAAAGTAGAATCAAAATAAACCTACTTGATTTTTTGTAGTGCCTAATTAATTATTAAAAATTAATACACGGCTATTTATAGTAATACATTAAAAAAAGTTCCCTATATATATTTTTTATACAAATAAAATGTAAATGGACGTATAAATGAACCAAGTTTGATGAAATATTGTAATAGTACAAAAACTGTATCCTAATTATGTAATTATGTATGTATGAAGAGCACGATATATATATAAATCAATTACATACATTCGTCGTATCAAAAATATAATATATGAGAAAATCTTTTATTGAAGCATTTATCAAAATAATAAAAGATCTATGAGTTTGTGCTTCTTCTCAGAAACAGCTTAACCGATTTAAATGCAGTTTTCATAATTAGTTTTTGATAAACTTAGCGTAACATAAAATGTTTATTTTATTTCAATCGGCCAGTAAATAAACAAATTACATCAATTTCTTTTGCTACGCAGACAAAGTCGCAGGCAAAACTATTCTTATATTATTAAAGTTAATACAAACAGACAGTAACTGTTTAAAATTTTCTTAATTGATCAACCTAATAAGCTAAAAGAATGTGTTGCAGCAGCAGCATTCATGCACTTTAGATAAATATGTATGTAGAGTAGCAAAGTCTTTGAAAGAAAACGCTTTTTTTCAAAACGCTGCTTGAATAGTTTTAAGTATTATAAAATTGTTGGAATAAATTGTGGAAATTAAAGTTGTTATTATATTAGAAGCGAAAATTATTCTAAATCTTTATAATAATTATTAAAGATAAGTAATAAACAAAAACAATAACAGTCGTAGCGCAGGAGCACAGAATGTGCCTGTAAACACAACAAGTTGTGGGTTCGATGCCCACTCGAGAAAATGAAATATTTATTTAAGCTTATATTTTCATTTCTTCGCTCTGGTGTCAAAGCCTAAAGTACGGCGTCGAATTCTGCCACTTAATGCCTCGGAGTATCTTACCACTGGGTTCTCTCTGCCTACCATACTGCAGGTATGCGGGATACAGCGTGAAGCTGATTTAATTTAATATAATTTTAAAAATTATAACTTCATCGACTTGAAAAGTAATTAAATTTTCAAATGCGACATGCTTTAATCTCTATACCTAATAAAAACACATATCAAATTAATTTTCATCAAAAATTAAAGAAAAAAATTCAAATTTTCTATATATTATAAGCTTATACCTATATTAATTGTAACGTTAAATATTTTAATTTAATACTTACGAATTTCAGCAACTGCATATTGCAGTGCCAATAGAAACACAGTAGTGGCGAACATATTACAACTAATAATGTATATTCGTATTCACTACAACTATCGGTTCACCCAGCCGAGTCGCGGTGTCGACCGGCACTGCGCCTGCGCAACCACCACCAACGCTAAGGACATGTGAATGTCTTGAGACACAAGCCCAATGTATATAACGCTTTCCTCGTCTCTTCACCAACTTTTCGTATAAAAGAGCGGGATAACACTCTCTTGGACTTGGTTCCCGCTATTACAGGTCTATCCTGAAACGGAATCCAAGTCAAACACGTGACTAAGTCACGTTTTTGTTGCAATATTAATTTGTGATTTTAGCGTTAAATTATGCATTTACGATGACGTTTGTGGGCTTCATGAAATATTATGTATAATAAAAAATTGTTTACAATCTTTCAATAACGTTAGAAACATTTTTGTTTTTAACAACTACAGCTACATTATATGGTGTATGCAGATCATATTAAGGTTTTGGATATCATTTTTGTTTTAGTACAGTAATACTCTTACTCTTATAAATCATATTTTAAATGTGTAATTGTTTTATCCATAGTAGGGTAGGTAGAGGTCTCTTCGTTCTCCACTTTTCGTCTTATTTTAGAAATATTGAGTATTGAGTGACAGAACTCAACGCCGCGATGGTTAACCAGGGCGAGAAAATAAAAATAAATTAAATATAATCATTCTTGCAAATGAAAATCAAATCCACAACCATCGTGTCAAGACAAATCGTTTCCTACTGCCCGTAACACAACGACTCTTGTAACTAACATCTTAATCAACTTAGGCCCATTTTTATAGATCGCTCTCATCACTAAGATCGATCTCAGAGTTGAGAACGGTTTATAAATATGGACTTTATTATATATTATAATTTTTTTTTGACATTTTTGACATAAATATTGTTTGATAGCCTCGCGGACGCGTCCTCGATGTGACAAATCTGGAATAAGTTACAATTGGATTGTGATTTACATTTAAAATATATATATGTTGGATTTCGCCTGTTTTTCGCGAAATATATTTAAAAAGAAGTCTTCTTTTTTTGCATCTTCACACTGTATCCCGCATGCAGCAGAGTAAGCAGAGAGAGCTTAGTGTCAAGACACTCCACTTCACTTTCCACTTTTCGCCGAATTCTTGAGGCATTGCGTGTTCAGTGGTGGAACTCAACGCCGCGCTTTTCCTCGATACCAGAGCGAACAAATGAAAATATTTCATTTCCTCGAATCAAACCCATAACCTGTCAAAGTGTGTAACCCTCAAACGGAGTCATCCATCATAATATCATTAGGCGAGAACTTCTCTACTATTGCCATATTGCTAGATGCCGACTAAGGAAAACGCGGAAACGTTAAAAAGAACATTTATGTATTTACATATACTTTGTTCATGTACATTAAATATGTACATTTTGTAATATCAAACATATAAACATACATACAAAGGAGTTTCTTTAAAAAAACATTCATGTATGTAATCTTTTTATGTCACGTTGCCGTTGACATTAAAATGTGTCATAGTCTCGCACTTGACCAATTTTTATTTACTAACAGTAGAATTTATTTTACATTAAATATAAATCATAAATATTTGCTTGTTGTGCTTTAAGCATGTATTACAATTACTTAACAAATATTTCCAAAAAAAATAAAAGTAGTAAACTTATTTCAAATTTCACAATGTTTTATGACTTTATAATCAAACTCGGCCTTTGTTGTCGTATTTAACTTTACCTTGTAGTATTCAGTACGTGAACGAGAAACCGTTCACCAAAACCACAAAAAATATATTACGTTTAATTATAACCCCTGACCGTATTAATTCTATAGAATAGCACTTTTTGTATGACACTCGAACTCTTGTTAAAGCATGTTTTTTTATTAAATTAAATTAAATTAGCTTCACGCTGTATCCCGCACACAGCAGGGTAGGCAGACGTAACATAGTGATAAAACACTCCGATCCTAATGTCGATGGCGGCAGTCAACGCCGCGCTTTGCCTAGACACCAATTTTTTTTTATTAAATTCACGCGATTCATTTAAGAAACTAGTCAGAGGAAAAAAAATCATAGTAAGACGCTCCACACTCCTCTCTTATCTTTCTACCCATTTTGGCTACGTTTCGAATCATCGAAATCAACGATGCAATTCATATTACATACTTTCGTCAAGCGCTCCTAGGGTCAATATGACAGAAGAATTAAACATAAAATATCAAAATTATTAACACAAACAATATTTATTAATTAGTATAAGAAATATTCAATCAGTGTTTTTCACATAAATTAAACACTTAACAAGTAAGCAACTCTATGTTCTGCCATTCAGAAATGTAATACTCTAAGGAATAATTCACAGTATGATAAATATTCTTAGAAGCTTCTCATGGCGCAGGGCAGGGGAGGAAATCTATAGTAAATCTATAGTAACATAATAAAGTGGAAGAATTTGTTTGTTTGTTTGAGCAGTATAGATCTCTGGAACTACTGGTCGGATTTATTTTATTTTTGTTTTATACGAAAGCTACATTCCTCAGGAGTGCTATAGGCTACATAATATTAGAGTTTAATTCTTAGTTAGCCTTAAATAACAAAATAACAATAATTATATTACACAATAACAATAATATAACAATAGTATATTACTGTTAAATATATGTAAGTACATTGTACTACAAAACATTCAGTTTCATTAGTTTTAAAATAAACTCCGCGAGACCCTATGTCTATCTCTCATAAATCAGTATATATATGTGAATGTCTTATTACTGATAAGTAATAAGACATTCTGTGACAAAAAATAATTAAAAATTGCAAGGTCATATTTCAACATATTTTATTTGATGAAGATATTGACAGATACAAACGAAAGTTTTTCCATCATCAAGGATTTAATGGAGATAAGCCTTGGCTCTTATAGCGTGGAATTTGGACGTTTACTTTTCGAGCTCTACTGCTACATATGGGATACAGGGTGAAGCCGAGGGAAAAAAAGAAATATTCTTATATGCATGATTGGACCGGAACTTGACTGGAACGATAATGTGAATATTTCTCATATGAGAATATTTTTAACAGACTGAGATCGGACCGAGAACGAACCGTGACTGACACTATAGTGTGAATCTTTCCTAAATGATCCTGTCATCATAGACCATAACCTATAACATATCTTCTGCAATATTATGACTGACTTCATCACCCTGGTGTCTTTAAGCTAATTTTGTAAATATTATATGGTTGGGTACACAAAGGGAACATAGTGTTATGATATTCCATTCTCTATGCACCACAGCTTCTTGCTAAATTCCGTATATAGCAGGGTAGGCAGAGGGAATCTGGGAACCTAGTGTCAAAACACTCTCTTCCCTTTAAGAAACTTTCGTCCCCTACTTTTTACTGAACAGACAGAGGTAGCCTGGAGGCATTGCGTGTTGATTGCGCCGCGCTTTGTCTCGACATCAGAACGAAGAAAATGGGAATATTAAATATTTAATTTCATCGAGTGGGAATCGAAGCCGCAACCGCATCACACTTTATGCCATTGCGACAAGACGGGCCTGACGAGATTTTTTTAGGATATTGATAAAACATATAGATTTACATTAATTTATCGAGGCAAAATTAGTGATATATCAATACATCCTTGGCCTCAAATGTTGCCTTAAAATCATAACACAATCTAATCTCAATTCCTCATCCATATAGAACCAATTAAAAAAATATACCGTTTCAAACTGCATCTCCCACTCGTATATTGAGGTAGCGTATGACATCAATTCCGTTTCCGTCGGCGACTGGCGTGGTGAAGCAACGTGGTCAAGGCGATCCAGGCTGCGTATTATTGGCAACAGTAGAAATAAGATCTCACTTGCTATGGGGGCTTACGTAAACTAATAATGTCATCAAACAGCCACTACAACCTTATGAACCATGGAAGACGAATTGTAAAGAAATGGCTGGAATATTAAAAAAAATTAAATTAAATTAGCTTCACGCTGTATCCCGCATACAGCAGGGTAGGCAGAGGGAACCTAGTATTAAGACACTCCATTCGCCACTTTCTGCCGAATTTTGGAGGCATTGCGTGTTGAGTGGCAGAACTCAACGCCGCGCTTCGCCTCAACACCAGAGCGAAGAAATGGAAATATAAATTTAAGTAAATATTTCATCTCCTCGAGTGGGGATCGAACCCACAACCAGTCGATTTTACAGTCACACCCTGTGCCACTGCGCCACGACTGGCCTCCAATAAATATCGCCGCAGAACATGTCATAATTTTAGATTATTCGTACGATTTAAGTCAAAAATCTTGGTATTTAACCAACTTCCATTATTATAACCCATAACTAAAACAAATATAGGAGTAGGAATGGATATGATGCAAACCCGATATTCACTTGGATCAGATAAGGCAAAATTCGTCAAGGTTGCGCTATGCAATACACTTGGAGAGCGGAATATTTACTGTTACCTATGTAGCCCTTAAGTTGCAAGATGTGAGAGATACGAGGTACGAAAAATATACTTGGAAGTATTAAGTATTATTATATTATCATTAAATGAAATAGTCGATAAGCTAAAAAAACAAGATCAAAAGCACTTTCTCTGAGGACCAGATTGATAAGGAAGTCATCGTATGATTTTTCGGGTCAAGCAAATCGCATAGTAAGGAGTTACTCGAAATGGCTTTAAAATGCTTTTATTTCGTTGAGATATAAATAGAGAGACGCTTCCAGGGAACGCTTACATTTATATGGAACAACTTTACTGGCTAGACCACTCAGCATTTAGCTATAGAACAACGACTCTACATCACTTAGTTCTTATACACTTAGTTCTCGTTCAAAAGTATAAGTAATGTTTATTGTTTATTTCTCAACCGGCGCGTAACGCGTATCGCAAACGGATGGGTCAGTAGGATGCTGTGTAAAGAGGAACCGATTATCCGCAATTATGGCAGATTGGAAACCCTCATTCGTCAAGGCTTACGAACGAAAGTTAAAATGTTTAACTTTACTAATAATAATAATCTATTATACAAATAACTAAAAATAAATATAACTTTACTTTATGAATTGGAAATATTTATATTTGTTGTTTTTTTTAATTTTATTTATTTTATTTATAAATAATTTAATAAGTAAGTCGTCATTAAAATAATAATACGGCTGATATCAGCTATATTAAAAGGTATATATATATATATATATATATATATATATATATATATATATATATATATATATATATATATATATATATATATATATATATATATATATATATATAT
>DWLH01000106.1:0-35765 GCA_018249795.1 Heliconius telesiphe telesiphe | reverse complement strand
GTTCCACCACTCAACACAAAATGTCTCGAATTCAGCCGGAATATGCAGAAAAGAGTGTCTTGACACTAAGCTTCCGTACCTATCATAAGCAAAATTAAGCATAATTATTAACTATTAAGATACATAACATAATAAACACCTTTTATACAAATTAAGTACAGACAGCATGGACAATTAATCATTCGTTCCAAAGACTGAATGTAATACCACAGGTAAGGGCATGTACGATAAAAGTGGGTTCAACTAAGCGAAACCAGCTACCTTTATATACTTCATTAAATACACTAATTGTATGTGATAGTAGACATCTAGCAAGAAATTAATTTAATTTATTCAAGAAACACATATTTTTTATTTTCTTTGTCGTCGTGGCGCAAATGGCGGAACTCAACGCCGCGCTTTGCTTTGGTACCAGAGGGAAGAAATGAAAATATTAGTAAATAATAATCATTCCCCCGAGTCGAAATCGAAGAAACAACCGTCGCGTTTACATTCGGACGCTGTCTTACTGCGCCACGACAGCCTTAAGTTCCAATACTCTTTTTACTCCATAAAACACTTCCGTTCCACGCATTCCACCGTATTCATGAGGCATTGCGTAATGAGTGATGGATCCCAACACCACGCTTTGCCCCTTTACCAGAGCGAAGAAATGAAAATATTAAATATGTCATTCCCAAGAGTGGGAATCGAACCCACAACGGTCGCACGCTTGTGCCCTTGCGCCACGACGGCGTCAAACCGTCATTAAGTTCAACTACATAATTAAATGTTTTTAGGTTATTATTACCATAGCATTGTCTAATTAACGCTATGGCCTTAATTTTTATCACCATTAAGAGATAATTTATTCTGTTTATTTGATTTCTATTCTTAAGTATCAAGATTTATTTGCAGATATTTAGTTAGACACAGCGTCTGGTTGGAAACGCGACGGTTGTGGGTTCGATTTCTACTCAGATCATGTTATTTTTTATTTCCTCGCTCTAGTGGCAAAATGAAGCGCGGCGTTGAATTCGACCACTCAACATTATGTCTTGAAAATTGTGAGGAAAGTAGGAAATGGAGTGTCTTAACTCTAACAGCGTAAAGCTATCACTATATCCTGCCATGTGCAGAATACAGCGTGAAGCTAAAAAAACGCATATTAGCTCATTCCGGACTAAAAACAAAGATTCGGAGTTCATATTATTATAATATATGAAAAGGGGAAAAATATTTATATTTAAAATATTATTCTTCACCAACGCCGTGTTTGATCTACCAGAACGGGAAAAAGAAAACAAATTAAATATATTCAACCCCTCGGGATCCTCCCTTCAATATCTACAACCGTCTTGTTCCAAATCTCAATAATATATTTTTTTAATGGCAAGAAGCCTATAAGATTGGTTTAATTGCAAGAAGCCTATAAGATTGGTTTAATTGCAAGAAGCCTATAAGATTGGTTTAATTGATAAAACATTCATAATTTCTTATATGATTATTCATAGAAATTCTAAATTTCTAGTGGGCAGTAGCTTTATGTTTATACGACGGTTCAAACAAGTCCATTTAAATGTACTATATTTTGAATATGAATCTCAAATAAGAGGGAACGAGTAAATTTCTGATTTAATGTAAATACTAAGATGTCCGAAATTCCTCCTCCGCTAGTAATACCTTGTCCACAGAGTAACTTGGACTAAGTAAAATATGCTGAACAGTTCTCTGGCTCGCTCAAAGGCCATCAAGGAATGTGGTTTAAGCAGAACAATATACGTGTACGTACGTGTAACTTAAAGTAAGCACTAAATAAAAATATTTTAACTATAAATAAGCAGCTTCACGCTGTATCCCGCATAGCAAGGTAGTGTTAATACAATCCATTCTGCACTTTTCCCCCAGTTTTTGCGTGTTGAGCGCGCTTGGTATTAACTACAGGTATCGAACCCTTAACCGTTGCTTTTAAAGTCAGACAGTTTGTCGTTTATATTTAGTAGTGTTTATAAAATACATTTCTTCATTATTTTATTTTTTTCTCGGTCATACGAGAAAGGACAGCCTATATGCCTCAAGCTGATAGCATATTTTAAGTATCTGGCAATATGAAAAAAATCCTGAATTCATTTCAGTAAACATATTTATAGTTCGAAAACATGTATAAAAGAGTTATTTCATAATTCGCTGGTATGTGTCTTGGGCTGCATCCAACTCCTACGCGGTATGGAAATAGCTTAAGATTCTCAAACAAAATCTTACTTGGCTGTGGAGGTGACTATACAGCTGTCGTTATAAATCATCTTCTATTAGTTCTGGACATGCAATTGAAATTTATAATTTTCATACAGCCCCAAGTTCTTTTAGATCTGAAAAATAAAACAAAAATAAAAAATGGACGTAAAATTAACGTAAAAACCAGATAAATTTAAGAAAATTATTACATTGGATATTTATTGATCAGTTTGACGATAATAGATACAGAACCGTCGCAGCGGCACTAGGTCGGACTATAAGCGTGACGGGTAATGGGCTCAATTTCTACTAGGGGATTTATTGCTACTCACAATTTGGCAGTGCGTGGGAAAATGAGTGCCTTAACAGTAGGGTCCTACTGCATATCACGCTGTATACGAGATACAGCGTGAAAGCTAAATCAAATCAAAAAATCCTTCGTGACTTTACATTATAAAATATTTATATAACCCTCCGATACATTTATTAATTCTGAAAGAATACAAGAAAATAAATAATATTAGATTTCGATTAAAAATATTCCAATTCTCGCACATCTTCTTTTATAAAAGTACAATAAAAGTGTGTCCTGATACCTTCGTGACGCAGTGGCACATATAACTACTCATTCACATAACTTCTGACTTTAAACGCGACGGTTGTGGGTTCGATTAATCTACTATATTAGGTTTTTCGGCAATGAATTATTTTCACTTCCTTGTTCTGGTATCCAGACAAAGCGCAGCGCTAAGCTCCGACAAACAATGTGAGACAGCTTTGGAGATTTCATAAATAAAAGTGGGGAAGCTAGTTTTTTTAAACCAGGTTCCTTCTGCCTATCGTTCCACATGCGCTATACAGCGTGAACTGAAACAAGTGTATTTAAAAAGTAAAATTAAACAAATTTAAGATTTTTTTTATAAAAGATCGACAGTCGCATGCCATGGTCGCAGAACCGGTCCTCTCATGCTCCTCGACCTACTATTCACATATTTACGCTCATTTCAAGTAATTTTATTTATTTAGTCCTTAGTGTAAATCATTTTATAAATATCATACTTACAGATGATCTACCAATGATATATTATAAGTATCTATTATTATCAAAAATTATGATATTTTTATAAAAGTTGGAATTGAGATAAATAGATTTATAATGTGAACTATAACATATTTTTCGTTAACATTCCTTTTTAGGGTTCCGTGCCGAAATGGGTAAAAAGTAAAAACGGAATCGTTATAGAATCACTTTGTTGTCAGTCAAGACCATGTATCTCGAGATCGCGTGGATGTATTAAGATAAAAATAATATCAAATATTCAGGTCTAAGAAATTCTAAACGCAATCAAAACCTTACCGAGGCTACTCACCGGGTACTTCTACATTTATAAAATTTAACACGAAGTGAAAATTTACAATACATTTGTATTGTAAATTAAATAAATAAAGGAAAAGATCCGAAAAGTAAAAATTTATAGGTATATCACAGAAAAATATCATTACAAACTTATATTTGTAGTTAATTTCATACAAAATGAGTGTATATACACTCAAACTTAAGTTCGTCAACTATTATAAGTTGTACTTCTCTTTGTCCTACAATCCTGAAATTGGTACGGAAGTCTCGGTGGGCGAGTCTGACTCGCACTTAACCGGTTTTAATTCTTTATACTAAAATAGGCTTGCGTTATATAGGCAAATGTAACTTCATTTGTTTTAAATATATTCGTATAATGGAAGCTATCCGGACTTATTGGTTTCCAAGTCAGCTTCCCGCTGTATCCCGTAAACAGCAAGGTAGGCAGAGGGAACTCAGTGTTGAGACACTCCGTTCTCCACTTTCCGCCGAATTTTGGAGGCATTGCGTGTTGAGTGGCGGAACACCGCGCTTTGCCTGACAAAACACCAGAGCAAAGAAATGGAAATATAAATTTAAATAAATATTTCATTTCATCGAGTGGGGATTGAACCCACAGCCAGTCACGTTTACAGTCACACGCTTGTGCCCCTGCACCACGACTGGTTTCCAAAAATATATAACACTTCGTTTAAAATATATAACACTTAGTTTCAAAAATATATTGAAATAAATAATTTACATTTCTTGGTTCTAGTGAGAAAATAAAGTGCGGCGTTCAGTTCAGTGACTCAACATGCAAAATATAGAAAATTAGGCCGTGCCCTCCGGCAAGTAGATTCTTGTGGAGTATAGGAGAGCAATTAAATAAGAGAGGATATTCCGAAATTCCTACAGGAATGGGATGGAAAACGAGATTTTACATTTTTTACACTTGCGCAAAAGAAGTTTCGGACAACTAGTTATATTATAAAAAAAATATTAAAATACTGTTATTATTATCATTTTGTAAAAAAAGGCTTATAAAGTTTAAAAAAATAAGGTAGAAATAACGTGAACTTGCTGTTCATACTAAAAAATGTGAAATTACTACTTACAATTTTTTATCGAACCTTATTGCAAGTATTCTGGTTTGCAAGCGATTATTATGCCTTTTTTTCATTTTTATGTCGTTTTCTCAATAATATTACTGCTTGCGGCGAAGGATTTTCGAATGTAGTTTTACCGTCACGCTGTATCGCGCACACAGCAAGGTAGGCAGAGAGAACCTAATGTTAAAAAACACCGTTCTCCCTTTCCGCCGAATTCTGGAAATATTAAATATTTAATTTGTTGGGTGGGAATCGAACCCGCCACAACCGACCTCTAATATTGATCTTTAATTACCTGCATATAGTAGGGGGAATCTAGTGTTAAAATATTGCGTTCACGAAGCACGCACGCAGTTCTTCTGTTACCAGAGCGAGAATGCTAAAATCATTCATTCATTGCCCGAATGGGAATAGAACCCACTCGCTGTGCGGCTGCGTTATATTGTCTTCAATTAATCGATTGGTCCTTGTATTTCTATATGAAAATTAATGTATATAAGCTTAGAGTTTTGCAATTCAACATGCAATATCATTAAAAAAAATATATAAATCCAAAATAGACAGTCTCAATACTAGATGCCCTCAAATTTGAGGAGAATTACGTTAATAAAACAGGGATAGCTAATTAAATTTATACATTATCATTCATAAACACTTAAGCAAATGTCAAAATTAAACTCATATTAAACACATACAAACGTACGTGACTTGTTCGCGACCAAAATGGAGTTCGTAATAAGATACGAGTGGTGTGCACGAAAATAGCCGCGCGAAAAGAGCTCGCCCGCTCCGTCACCGCTGACTCACGCGCATCCGAGATCTGGGGTAACTTATTGAACCGAGGCACTACCTCCAGCATGAACTGATCATTATCAACTTAAGGTCTGATTGTACACCTGATAGAGATTTTTTACAAAAAAATATAAATACTAATATTATCATGCTGAACATTTGGTTGAGTTTGACATTTTGTTGGGAACCACTTTTCCGAATTAAAAAAGTCTTGTTTTTAATTAAAAATAATAATATACATATTATTTTAATAAGCAAACGTTTAAAGCAATGCGAGGTTAGATTTGATGAACATAAAAATAAATAAATCAGCTTCACGATGTATCCCGAACACAGCAGTGCAGGTAGAGGGAACCTAGTGTTAAGACACTGCGTTCCCCATTTCCACTGAATTCTCGAGGTATTGCATTTTGAATGGAGGAACTCAACTTTTTTTGACACCAGCACGAAGAAATGAAAATATAAATTAAAAAAAATATTTCATTTCCTCGAGTAGGGATCGAACCTACAACCAGTCGCGTTTACAGTCACACCTTGCGCCCCTTCGACGCCACTTGTGCGTCATATTTGATATATAAGTAACTAAATTTACATTTATGTAACATACATTCTCCTCTTTTACAGTGGAAAGCTCTGGCGTTGAACGCTTACCTATTGCCTCGGGTAGACCTGGTGACCCATCTCCACCGATTTTCGAGCAAATATTTAAAAATGCACGATTTGCACAAGGAGGTAATGCAAAATTTGAAGGCAAGTTAAGAGGAAATCCTACTCCGGTTGTATCATGGACCAGAAAGAAGGCTCCATTGGTTGAGTGTAATAAATATAGTATGAGCTACAATGAACAAACTGGGGACGTGTCTCTGCTAATCAAACAAATTGGTCCTGGTGACGAGGGAGAATATACATGTACAGCGAGGAATCAATATGGTGAAGCGATTTGTTCAGTATACATTCAACCTGAAGGTGTGCCAGTACCCGCACACCAGACCTCACAGCAACAAAGCTACAGACACGTTAGTGAGAGTGTAGAACATAAGTCTTATGGTACTCAAGGCTATTCTTCTGAACAGTCACGACAATCCCAAAAGTACGCATACACAAATGGGTCAGATTATTCATCCATAGAGGATTTTAAAGTAGATACATTTGAATACAGACTTCTGAGAGAGGTATCCTTCAGGGAAACAATAACAAAGAGGTACATTGGAGAAACTGATATTCAAATAAACACTGAAGTAGATAAGAACCTAGGGCCAGTATCTCCACCGAAAATATCACAAAAACCTAGAAATTCAAAGCTTCAAGAAGGTACTGATGCACAATTTCAGGTACAGCTATCTGGCAACCCCAGGCCACGTGTCACGTGGTTCAAAAATGGTCAGAGGATAGTGAACTCCAATAAACACAACATAATAACAACCAACAACCAAACTATCCTTAGAGTAAGAAACACACAAAAGTCTGATTCAGGCCATTACACTCTTTTGGCTGAAAATCCTAATGGTTGCATTGTCACATCAGCGTACCTTGCTGTGGAATCTCCCCAAGAAACTTATGTACAAGATCAAAAATCACAATATACAATTGATACTCAACAAATAGAGACTGAACGAATAGAAATAAGTGAAAAAGCTCTTGCTCCGCAATTTGTTAAGGTCTGCCAAGATAGAGATGTCACTGAAGGAAAAATGACGCGATTCGATTGCCGCGTCACAGGTAGACCTTATCCAGAAGTCACGTGGTTCATTAACGATAGACAAATCCGAGACGATTATAATCATAAGATATTAGTAAACGAATCTGGTAATCATGCACTTATGATTACAAACGTCGATAGACGTGATAGTGGTGTAGTAACATGTGTAGCGCGAAATAAGAGTGGAGAAACATCTTTCCAATGTCGGTTAAATGTTATCGAAAAAGAGCAAGTTGTTGCTCCTAAGTTCGTTGAACGTTTTAGTACTTTAAATGTGCGAGAGGGTGAGCCCGTTATACTGAATGCACGCGCTGTTGGCACACCTACACCACGTATCACATGGCAAAAAGACGGTGTTCCAATTATACCCAATCCAGAGCTACGAATTACTAACGAAGGTGGGGCCTCGACATTAGATATATCCAGAGCCAAGGCGTCGGATGCGGCATGGTATCAGTGCACTGCTCAGAATGTCGCAGGCTCCACAGCAACTCGGGCGAGGCTTTATGTGGAAGTACCAAAAGAGCCTCCGCCTGAGCAGAAACGTCTGCACTTGCCCCGGCCTACAAAAATTATCGAGCCAGAGTAAGTCTTATATAAAATTTACTTTGCACATTAAGTATATTATTTTCTTTATGTTCTTTATTTTATACCTTGTTTTTGTTCACTACAGGCCTGCTCCTGGACCGGAAATTATATATTTAAGGCACGTGGAAAGAGCACGACCATATGTTACTCCGGGTGAAGAAGACCGTGTCTATCCTCCACCTCAATTCATTGTGCCACTTAAAAGTGTTTCACAAATGGAAGGCGGGAAAATTCATTTTGAAACGAGGATAGAACCGGTCGGGGACCCAACGATGAGAATCGAGTGGTTGAAAAATGGTCAAAGTATAGAAGCTAGTAAGTAGTACTTATCAAATTATATAAATGTAAAAATAAATATATAATAAAGTTAGAGTATTAATACATAATTTTCATTGTTACAGGTTCCAGATTTACTTCTATATTTCGTTTTGGATATATATCTTTAGATATGCTCAGTCTTAATATTCAAGATAGTGGTGAATATACATGTCGCGCAATAAGTGCTACAGGTATGGCAGAAACGAAGGCTATGTTACAAGTAACACCTAGAGCAACAATCGAAAGGACCAGTCAACATCCAGAAAGCTTACAATATATTCAACAATTAGAAGACTATTCTAAATATCAATATCAAGAATCCATTGAAGAACAAACATCACAAAAACCACAATTTATTAGACCATTACAAGATCTTGGGGAACTGCAGGAAGGTAGAAATGCACATTTCGAAGCGCAACTTACACCTGTTAGTGACCCAACTATGAGAGTCGAATGGTACAAAGATGGAAGATCTATTACAGCCAGCTCGCGAATCACAGCAATCTTCAACTTCGGCTACGTCTCCCTTAACATCATGCACCTACGGGCTGAAGATGCAGGTTCGTATACAGTGAGGGCTGTGAATAGATTAGGGGAAGCCATTAGTACCGCTTCGATAAGAGTAACAGCTAGAAGCACAGTAACAGCTGACCTCGGCATACCTGAACAACGTAGATATATCGAAAAGACTGAGCAATTAGAAGCTTATCAACAACAACAACACCAAAAATATTATCAGGAAGCACCCGAAAGTACTCAGAGACCAGAGTTCAAAACACCAATAAAAGATCAAATAAACATTAAAGAAGGCGGCTTTGCCCATTTCGAGGCTCGACTTGAACCAATTGGCGACTCTACACTCAGAGTAGAATGGTTAAAGGATGGACGACCAGTCGAAGCTAGTTCAAGAATAACTACATTTTTTAATTTTGGATATGTAGCTTTAACAATTAAATCCGTAACAATTCACGACGCAGGACACTACACATGTCGGGCGTATAATGCACTTGGACAAGCAACTACAAGTGCTAATCTTACAATCATCACAAAGAAAGATATTATAGCTGAATCTCAGCACCCTGGTGGACTAGAAAAAATTCAATATTTAGAAGATTCCAGTAGATATTCGAAAAGATCGGAGGAGGAAGTTAAAATAACACAAAAACCACGATTTCTTGGTCCGCTTAAGGGAACAAATAAGATTGTTGAAGGGCAAAGTGCTCATTTTGAGGCTAGAGTTGAGCCGCAAAGTGACCTCACTATGACCGTCGAGTGGTACTTCAACGGAAAACAAATAAAATCAGCGAATCGTATTCAAACATATCATGATTTCGGATACGTCGCGCTGGATATTACTAATGTCCGCTCTGAAGATTCTGGTGTTTACACAGTTGTGGCGCGTAATGCTTCTGGAGACGCCCAACTCAGCGCTTCAATGGTAGTTGAAAGTAAGTCATGTGCATATCCATTTCTTTGTTATTCTACATACCATTTATGTAATTATTGTACATAATATTTCTTTTCACAGTTCGATCCAGTATTGACACATCAAGTATTCATCACGGCTTATATGAAAAGACACGCCAATTTGAGGAATCGAAATTCGTCGAGCCTATGTATCATATTGAAGAAATTTCAAAATCAAAACCAATCTTTGTTCAACCATTGTCGGACCCACAACCAGTTTCTGAAGGCAAAAATATTCATCTTGAATGTAGATTGGAACCTATGGGTGACCCAACCATGAGAGTTGAATGGTTCCACAATGGAAGAGCTGTTACAGTAGGTTCAAGATTTAAAACATACTATGATTTTGGCTTTGTAGCATTAGATATCATACATGCTACTTCTTCCGATTCTGGTGAATATACCGTTAGAGCAGTTAATCACTTGGGTTCAGCGCACACATCGGCAATGGTTCGAGTGATTGAAAGGTCTGACATTTTGACCGAAACACAAAATGAACAAGCAGTTGAACAGATACAGATGCTAGAAGATGCTGCTCGTAGAAGCCGACAGGTTCAAGAAGATATTACAGTAATGCAAGCACCACAATTTTCCAGACCATTACATAATATTGAGACTGTGGAAGGTACTAATGTACATTTAGAATGCCGATTACAACCAGTTGGCGATCCAACTATGAAAGTAGAATGGTTTTGTAATGGCAGACCTATTAAAACAGGACATCGATTCAGACCAGCCTATGAATTTGATTATGTCGCTCTGGATCTTTTAAGTGTTTATCCAGAAGATTCTGGAGTTTTTACCTGTCAAGCAACAAATCAATTAGGAGAAGCGGTCACTTCATGTGCCTTACGAGTAATGGCAAAGAAAGACTTAATTTTTGACTCCCAGCATCCTTCTGGATTAGAAAAAATACAATATTTAGAAGACTCATCCCGTTACAAGAAATCTGATGTTATTGACGAAGCAGTAAATATTAAACCTAGATTCGTAACGAAGCCAAAATCGATTGAAAATGTCAAGGAGCGCAACCATGTGCACTTTGAATGCAAGCTTGAGCCCGTTACAGATCCTAATTTAAAAGTTGAATGGTTCAAAAACGGCCAACCAGTAACTATTGGGCACAGATTCCGACCAATCCATGACTTTGGTTATGTAGCCTTAGACATAATTGATCTAATCGCGGAAGATTCCGGTGTATATACATGTAGAGCAGTCAACTTAGTCGGTACTGATGAAGCCAGCTGCAGATTAACGTGTCGTGAGACAGCTGATATAATCAAGGCTACTCAAAATGAAGCTGGGTTAGAACAGATTCAGGTGCTGGAAGATAGGTCTAAATATCATAGAACAGATTTTATTGACGAGGTAACAACTCAGGCTCCAATATTTACTACATCTTTAAAAAATGTGGAAATCAAAGAAGGTCAACGTGCTCACTTTGAATGTCGATTAATACCAGTGTCTGATGCATCTATGAAAGTTGAATGGTATCATAATAATAAACCATTAAAGAGTGGTTCTAGATTTACAGAAACCAATAACTTTGGTTTTGTGGCACTTGATATTATGTCTTGTTTACCCGAAGATTCGGGTACATACACTTGCCGAGCTATAAATGCTCTTGGTGAAGCTGTTACTTCAGGTGTGGCAGTCGTTCATTCGAAAAAGTCAATTTATTTAGAATCGCAACACGAAAGTGCATTGTCAAGGCTTAATCAGTTAGAAGACTCTTCAAGGCATCAAAGACAATCTGCACAGGAAGAGTTAGTTATACAATCGCCAATGTTTACAATGCCTATGAAAGACATAAGAGTCGCTGAGAACCAAGCAGTACATTTTGAAGCAAAACTCATTCCTGTTGGAGACCCTAAGTTAAGAGTTGAATGGTTACGTAACGGAGTTCCTATTGAAGCTTGTGAGTAGTAATAATATTATACTTTCTATTGTTAAAATTTAATTTATGTGTACCGTAATAATATTACACTGTCTTCTTTTAGCTAATCGTATAACAACTATGCATGACTTTGGATACGTCGCGCTGAACATGAAATACGTTAATCCTGAAGATTCTGGCACATACACATGTCGTGCTATTAACGAATTGGGAGAAGCAGTAACGTCTTCCACTCTGTTTGTACAATGTAAGTATATCATTTGGATTTAACCATACATATATTAATGCAATGGCAATTAAATATAGTAGAAGAAAAAATACATACTATACTATAATAATTAACGAAATAGGAATTAAATTTGACGTTTTACTTTAGCCAAAGCATCATTACAAATGGAATCTCAACACGAAACTGCTTTACAAAAAATTCAACAATTAGAAGATACATCACGCTACCAACGTAGGGAAGAAGTAGAAGTTGCAGTAAATCAAGCTCCTCGTTTCATTACTCAATTAAACGGGCCTTCAAAATTAGTAGAAAGCCAGAGTGCTCATTACGAATGTAGAATTGAGCCTTACCCAGATCCAAATATGCGTGTTGAATGGTATTTTAACGGTAAAGTTTTACAAAGTGGTCATCGTTACCGCACTGCTTATGACTTTGGATTCGCGGCGCTTGATATTCTTACTGTATATGGTGAGGATTCCGGAGAATATACGTGTAAAGCTATCAATAACTTAGGACAAGCAACATCTTCCATCAATTTAAACGTTCAATGTAAGTTTAAAAATAATAATTAATTAAATAAAATAAAATAAATAAATATATATTACATATTTTAATTTAAATATATATTTTGTCTGATTTAGCTAAAGAATCTATTATAAGAGATACGCAACATGAAAGTGCATTAGAAAAGATTCAATATCTTGAAGACGACAGCAGATACAAACGAGTGGTGCGTGATGAAGGATTTATTGCTGAGAAACCTCAGTTTGGAAAGCCACTTAAGAATGTTCATGTACCCGAAGGTCAACCCATACATTTAGAGGCTACGCTTACCCCAGTTAACGATCCAACGATGCGCGTTGAATGGTATTGCAATGGAAGACCAATTCCACAGGGTCACAGATTTAAGACCACTTATGACTTTGGATATGTAGCTTTGGATGTTCTTTATGCATATGCTGAAGATTCAGGAACGTATATGTGCAAAGCTACAAATGCCGTCGGTGAAGCTGTTACTACTAGTTCTGTTAATGTAGACGGTATGTAAACTAATAAGCTTATATGCGTATATTAAATTATTAATAAATATACATAAAATATAAATAAATATATTTAATAATGTCGTGACCATTTTGGCGCAGTGGGGCAGTGCCTGGCTGTAAGTGTTGTGGGTTCGATTTACACTCAGGGAAATAAACAAATTTTATTAGGAAAGACCAAGCATTGCGTTAAATTCCACTACTAAACACACAATGAATTGACCCTGCATTTACATTTGGGTAAAAACGTAAAGCAGAAAAAGTTTCAATATAAAAAATTACAACTAATGAAATGATGTATTTTTTAATTTTTTAGCTAAAGCATCTCTCTACTTGGATACTTTGGATGAACAGCGGTTAAAGAAGATTAAAGAACTCGAACAATATGAAAGACCTAAGGCAATTGAAGAAGAACAACCAGGGCGGAGGCCTGTATTTTTAACAGCCTTAACTAGTCTGGAGAATCTTAAAGAAGGTGACCGTGCTCATTTCGAATGTAGAGTTGAACCAATTAATGATCCAGATCTGAAGATCGAATGGTTCCTCAATGGTCAAAAGATTAAGACAGGGCACAGATTTAGAACGACGCATGACTTTGGTTATGTCGCATTAGATATATTATATTCCTACTCAGAAGACTCCGGTACCTACATGTGCAAGGCTACTAACAAACTCGGAGAAGCAGTCAATACGTGCACGTTGAAGGTTGCAAGTAAGTTGCTTTTGAAAAAAAATATCAATTCAAATGTCAATCGCAAAAATATATTTAACGTCATATTTGCGCCCGTCATGGTACAGCGACACAGTGTTTGACTGTAAACGCGACAGTTGTGGGTTCGACTCCTACTCAGGGAAATGAATTATTTTTATTTTCTCACTCTGGCAAAAATTTTAAAGAACGGTGTTCATTTCCCTCACTTTGTACGCTGTCTTAGAACGGCAGGATGAGGGTAATGTAGTGACTTAAACACTAGATTTCCTCTATCTACTCTTCCATGCGCGGGTATTGCGTGATGTTAAAAATATAGATATTTTTAATTAATATACATAAATAAATGTATCAATTACCATATTTATTTACAGGCCACAGAAATATAATTTTAGATACACAGCATCCTAATGGTCTTGAAAAAATTAGGAAGCTGGAGGCACAAGGACATACAGCTAGAATGGAAGTAGAAGAGCCGAAGATATCGCCTCCAAGATTTGTTACGGAACTCAGAGGGACAACACATGTGTTTGAAGGACAAACAGCGCACTTTGAATGTCAAGTGGAACCTGTACATGATCCTAATTTACGCATAGAGTTCTATCATAACGGCAAAGCATTGCAATCTGCGTCACGGTTCCATATCACTTTTGATTTTGGTTACGTGTCATTGGATATTCAACACTGTGTACCAGAAGATGCTGGTGAATATTCTGTCAAAGCAATAAATGCTCTTGGTAAAGGCACTTCCGCAATATCAATGACAGTAACCGCAAAAGGTAGTATTATATCGGAATCTCAACGTCCTGAAGGTCTCGAGAAAATCCGAGAGTTAGAATCAGCAGAACCATTTAAACGACCGGAAATTCCTGAGCCCGTTACTAGACAAAGACCAGTATTCACACAACCACTTCAAAATATTGATAATATTCAAGAGGGGCAAACTGCACACTTTGACTGTAGGCTTATACCAGTTGGAGATCCAACGTTAAAAGTGGAATGGTTTAGAAATGAAAAACTCATTGAGGATAGTTCCAGAATAACTAAAACTCATGATTTTGGCTACGTATCCATGAGTATATCCCATGTGCGTGATGAAGATGAGGGCGTCTACATGTGCCGAGCATCAAACCTTCTTGGTGAAGCTGTAACTACCGCTGCAATGAGGATAAAAAGTAAGCATATAAGTATTTCTTGATAATATATTTATTAGCTTCACGCTGTATCCCGCACACAGCAGGGTTGGCAGAGGGAACCTAGTGTTAAGACACTCCGTTCCCCACCTTGTGCCGAATTTTGGAGGCGTTGCGTGTTGAGTGGCAGAACTCAACGCCGCGCTTGGCCTCTACACCAGAGTGAAGAAATGGAAATATAAATTTAAGTAAATATTTCATCTCCTCGAGTGGGGATCGAACCCACAACCAGTCGGTTTTACAGTCACACCCTGTGCCACTGCGCCATGACTGGCCTCAAACAATAATTTTATTAAATCATAATAAATCAAATCATAAAGGCCTCAAATAATAATTGATTGGTTTATTATATTACATACTCCTATTAACACTTTTTTATTTCATATTACTTTTTTTATGTTAAAAAGAAATAATTATTGCAAAAATTTCTTAAATGTTTTATTTCTTAAAACAGCGAAAGCAGCTATTCAAATGGACACGCAACATCCAGAGGGAATGAGAAAAATCCAGAAACTAGAAGAATCTCAACCCAGGAAACCTGATGAACCTGAGCGAGAATTTGAGAAACCGATCTTCACTCAAGTTCTCACTGGACCATCAGAGCTATGGGAAGGACAACACGCTCACTATGAAGCCCGAGTAGTACCTGTCGGTGATCCAAGCTTAAGATTCGAATGGTACATAAATGGCGTTGAATTAAAAATGGGTATGTTGAAAATATTATATTTAAAGTAAATATAATAACATTTTAATGCATAGGTGCAAGAGGTATTTGAATAAAATAAATATATTCTTTGTTGAATTTTACAGGTTCACGTTTCCGCACCACACATGACTTCGGTTTCGTAACATTAGATATCAATTCGGTTGTAGCTCAAGATGCAGGATTATATATGTGTAAAGCTATTAATAGAACAGGAAGCACTGTTTCTTCTACTTCTCTAAAAGTTAAAACAAAATCAACAATCGTCGATGAAGCACTTAGACCGGAGTCATGGCAACAGATTCAAATGAAAGAAGCAGCAATGAACAAAGTACCAGAAATGTTTATTGACACAGGTGTACAACAGGCTCCTATATTTACTACCCATCTCAAGAGTTATGAAAAACTTGTCGAAGGGCAACATGTTTACTTAGAAGCTCAAGTGGAACCTCGTACTGATCCCAATCTAAGAATTGAATGGTTCAAAAATGGGGTCTCACTAACAACTGGATCTAGATTAAAGAGCACTTTCGATTTCGGACTAGTTACACTCTCTATAAACTCTTTAAGAATTGACGATTCCGGCATTTACACTTGCAAAGCAACTAATTTAATGGGTGAAGCCGTATCTACTGCATCTATAAAGATCGAAGACCGCCATTGGTTACTTGGAGAATCACTTCACCCCAAATCGTTAGACCGAATCGGAGCTTTAGAACAACCTAAGCCAGGTAAACTTGAATCTCCAGAGCCAGTTTATGAAACTCCAGTATTTATTACCCATCTCAACAACATATTATGCAAAGAGGGTGACAATATTCACTTTGAATGTAATGTTGAACCTTCTAGAGATCCAACTCTTAAGATTGAATGGTTCTTTAACAACAAACCCCTTCCATCAGGAACTCGATACAAAAGTATACATGATTTTAGTTATGTATCTCTTGACATCAATCATACCTACGAAGAAGATTCTGGAATTTACACTTGCAAAGCTACTAACAACAAAGGATCTGCAACAACTTCTGGAACTTTAAGATGTACAGGTGATAAGCATATCTATCTAGACACTCAACATCCTCAGGGTAAAGCAGGCTTAGAAGCAGTAGAACAAGCTGAAGAGGCAAGATTAGCCAAAGGACGAAGACCATCAGTCCCAGATGCAGAATATCCAAAGCCAGAATGGGTAGTGCCTGTTATAGCAGAGCACCAATTAATTGAAGGACAAGCACTTCATCTAGAAGGTCAAGTAGAACCTAAAAATGATCCTGACCTAAAGATTGAATGGTACTTTAACGGAAAAGTACTGGAACAAGGCTCACGATTTAAGCTCTCAAGTGACTTTGGATTTGTTACACTAGATTTGATTGATGTTTATGAAAGAGACAGTGGTATTTATACTTGCAAGGCATACAATAAAAGAGGAGAAGCATTTACATCGTCTACGATTTATTGCAGTAGCAAAGAAAACCTAATAGAAAGGACACAACATCCCAAAGGAAAAGAAGGGTTGGAAAAAATTCAAAATCTTGAAGAATCACTTCGTAGAGAACCTGGACAAAAGCCAGATGATGATACAGGACGCCCACCAGAATTTGTTACTGTATTCCAAGATATTACTGATATAAGTGAAGGTCAAATTGCGCACTATGAAGCTTCTTTGATACCTACTGGTGACCAAAGTATGGTAATAGAATGGTTCTATAATGGAAAAACTATCGAAGCCAGTCATAGAATACGTACAGTGTACGCATTTGGAATGGTTGTTCTTGAAATTCTCGGAACAAAAACATCTGATTCTGGTGTGTATTCGTGCCGAGCGACTAACAAATGGGGACAGGCAGAAATAAGCGTGAAATTAGAATGTGTTGATAAAAGCAAGGGTCAAAAACCCAAATTTACAACTCATATACAAAACATCGAAGGTCTCAAAGATGGTCAATCAGCACATTTCGAGTGTACTGTTGTACCTGTAGATGACCCTGATATGAAGATCGAATGGTACCATAACGGTCAACCATTACGTCATTCAACAAGAATAAAAACTATATCTGATTTTGGTTTTGTAGTTCTCGATATAGCTTACACTCAAAATCACGACACAGGTGAATATGTATGCCGTGCTTACAATAAATATGGCGAAGACTTCACTAAAGCTACCATATCTTGCTATGGTAGAGGTGGAGTTTATTCAGATACTTTACAACCCGAGTCTTTAGCAAAGATTAGGGAGCTAGAAAGCTTACAAGGATTACAGCAACAGGCTCCTGCACCAGCCTCTGCTGAACCTCCTAAATTTATCACCCAGATACAAGATGTAACAAAATTAGTTGAAGGCCAAAGTGCTCATTTTGAAGCAAGATTAGTGCCAGTTGATGATCCCGATTTAAAAGTCGAATGGTTCTACAATGGCAAAAAATTACCACATGGTCATAGATATAGAACTTTCCACGATTTTGGAATAGTCATCTTAGATATTTTATATTGTTACGAAGAAAATTCTGGAGAATACGAATGTGTGGCTACAAATAAATTGGGTCGTGATTCTACGAAGGCAATCCTAAAATGCACATCGAAGGAGAACTTAATTCTGGACTCGCAACTACCGCGGGTTTGTATTTATTATACATTGATTTATTGTACAAATTAAAATATTTAATTTTATGTAAGTACTAACAATATTATATGTTTCAGGGCATGGAAGGTGGACTGGAAAAGTTACAAACTTTGGAGGATTCCATGATCCGCAGAAAGGATACTGAAGTAGAAGAAAAACGTGGAAAAGCCCCTGTCTTTACTGTACCCTTATCCAATATTGAAAACTTAAGAGAGGGTGAAAACGCTCACTTCGAAGCCCGTCTAACTCCCACAGATGATCCTAACCTTAAGGTAAAATACTACAAAAACATTAATAACATATTATAAAAAAAAACAATAAAAAATATATTTTTTAATAACTGCATCTACAAAACTAATAAAACATAATATTTTTAGGTTGAGTGGTATTGGAATGGAAAGTCATTGAAGGCTGGTTCGAGATTCAGAACTTTCTGCGATTTTGGATTTGTTATTCTAGAAATCTCTCCAACTTATCCAGAGGATTCCGGTGAATATTCTTGTAGAGCATATAATAACTATGGCGAAGCTGTTACAACTGCTTCAATGAAAGTTCAAGGTAAAAGAAATATAATCCTTGAATCTCAGTTACCTAAAGGCATGGAAGGTACTATAGACAAAATTGCTGCTTTGGAAGGTTATACTGGTACTGTTGACAATCTCACTCCAGAAGCTGAAAGTGGAAGTCCACCTGAATTCGTAACAACGCCATCTGATCTTATTTTAACTGAAAATTCTTCAGCTCACTTTGAATGCCGATTAATCCCTGTCAACGATTCTAGCATGACAGTTGAATGGTTCCATAATGGCAAAGCACTCTTAACTGGTTCAAGAGTAAAGACTATAAATGACTTTGGATTTGTAATATTAGAAATTGGTGGCGTTTACCAACGTGATGCAGGTCTATACACTTGCAAAGCTACAAATCGCCATGGAGAGGCGACAGTATCATGTAAACTTCAAGTCAAAGGTAGACAAGGTATTATACTTGAACCTCAATTGCCATCACAATTTAAATCTGGAACTGAGAGCATCCAGAAATTAGAAGAGACTTTACATAAGCGTGAAGAAATAGCCATTGAAGATGAAAAGCCAAATCCTCCAAGATTTACTGTAGAGATTAAGGATAACCTAGATATAAATGAAGGTGGTCCCATTCATTTTGATTGTCGTGTTGAACCTGTGGGAGATCCCACGATGAGAATAGATTGGTTCCACAATGGCAGGCCTTTTGCTACAGGTTCTAGAGTACACATGCTTAACGATTTCGGCTTTATTGCCTTGGATATAGATTATATTTATGCAAGAGATTCAGGAGAATATACATGCCGAGCAACTAATAAGTGGGGCTCAGCCACAACAACAGCTAAAGTTACATGCAGCACGAAACGTGATATTATTTTAGAGTCCCAATTACCACAAGGAATGAGTGGAGAAAAAATTAAAGAACTAGAAAAGGGACGTGTGAGCGATGTTCCTAAGGAAGAACCTGTTGTAAGCAGTCCTCCTAAATTTATTACACAAATTCAGTCGCACACTATTGAGGAATCTGAATCCATTCGCTTTGAATGTCGCGTAGAACCAAAAGAAGATCCTAAGCTTCGTATTGAGTGGTATAGAAATGGTAAATTACTACCCTCTGGCCACAGATTCCGCACAGTATACGACATGGGCTTTGTATCTCTTGATATATTATATGTTTATGCTGAAGATTCTGGTGAATATGTTTGCCGAGCTGTAAATGACTTTGGAGAAGATTTTACAAAAGCTACCGTGTCATGTAAACGTAAGTTTATTTTCTTTTTCATTTCTGGTATAATATGTTTGTTATTCACGATCATAATATTATTCTATTTACTAAATACAGAACTCCCAGACATTATTTTACAAAACCAAGTACCCAAAGGCATGAAGAAATCCGAAGCATTGACACAAATGGAGGCTACAATTAAAAAATACACCTCTGAAGTATTTCTTACTGAGGATGACCTTTATGATGTTGACAAAAAGCAACCACCAAGATTTGTAACACAAATACAAAGCCAAACAACATTGGTCGAAATGGAATCAACAAAATTTGAGTGTCAATTAGCACCAGTTGGTGATCCGAACATGAAAGTTGAATGGTTTTTCAACGGCAAACCTTTATTGCACAGTAAGTATCAATGTAAACGTAAGTTTATTAAGATATAAGATTAAAATTATATAATAATATCATTAAAGTTTAATATTTCATAACTGTCTGAACTTCATCATCACATCATTTTATTAAAAGATGCAAGCACACAACTGTGCAACAGGCTGTCCTACAATACCATGATGGTATTGTATAACGGTGTCTTGCACGTGACAACGGTAGTGGATTTAATTCGTGTGGAATTGTGCGAGTTATTTTTAAATCATTTTCACTTCCTCGCTTTAAAAAGACGAAACGCGGCATAGTCGTCTACCACTCAACGATAGAACTATCGCGAAGAAAGTATATTATTTATTTTTAACTCTATTTGTAAATCTACACATAAAGTGATTAATATAATATCAATATTTTCAGAGAACCGTTTCACTCCAATATATGACTTTGGATATGTTGCAATGAACTTTGGCTGGGTGTATCCTGAAGACAGCGGTGAATATTTATGCCGCGCTACTAATCTTTACGGTATGGATGAGACAAAGGCTGTAATTAAAACAGCTGGTAAACCAGGCATCGTTTACGATTCTCAGCTACCTAAACATATGAAGAGTATTGAGAAAATAAGAGAAATGGAAGCTTCTTGGCAAGTGTAAGTATCTATTAATTTATAAATAAATTACATTTTACAAGTCATGTACACTGTATGTATTTTTTATGGGTTAGAGTTATTTATATTATAAAATTTTGTTAATAACACAGAGCACCTGAGCAAGCTGTTGAAGAGACTAAACCACGATCAGCACCTGTATTTGTTAGCCGCCCCGAACCAGTAACCGTTGAAGAAGGAGAATGGGCAAGATTTTGCTGTCGTGTTACAGGTCATCCAAAGCCCCGTGTAATGTGGCTTATTAATGGAAATACAATTGTTAACGTAAGTCTAGACTAGTAGAAATTAATTTACTTCTTACGTTACATTGATTTAATCTGTTACACGGTTATTTCTTATGATTCCAGGGCTCTAGATATAAGCTAACATATGATGGAATGTATCATCTTGATATACCAAAAACTAGGCAATATGATACTGGTAAAATTGAAGTAATTGCCCGAAGCTCAGTAGGAGAGGCATTAGCAACGACCGAACTTAAAGTTATCCCGAGACACGACGATTATAGAGGTGTTCTGAAAAATGCACCAAGACGTAAGTATTCACACTTTTACATCACACACGTAGATCACGTTTTTTAAGCTTAAAAAGCTGTTCTCTGTGCTTGTAATTTACCAAATCTGTCTGAAAGAAAAAAAATAAGGCTTTTTGATTCTGCTGCACTAACACAGGTCCACAAATCACGCACACTCCACATTCGCTTTCGCACAGAAATCCTTTGCTTCCTTAAGTCCTTTCCTTCAATTCACCTATGCGAAGATCGGCTGCTATTCACCTGCTTCTACCGCCTTAGCATCGGAAATTGAAAAAGGTATGTTTTAAAATTTTACTGAGAATTACATTAAATTTAATATTATCTAATGAAAAAAATCGTTATACAGCTTGGTATGATGAAACAACTCAATATCAACGCAATGAAACTGAATTAGAGAAAACATTCGAAGAAAGACAAACTATGCAACGGCAGGGAGTCATTGATCATAGACCTGAATTAAAATCGAAGGTAATTAAAGATTCTGAAACTGAATGGCAACAAACAGTAAAGAAGAAGAAGAGTGAAGAATACTACAATAAGCTTCAGGAGCTAGAGAATGAACAAATTGTTAAAGAAAGTAGATTAAGAGAATCATCACATCAATATGCCATCCCTGGAGATAAAGTAACTAGCTCTTCAGTGGCCAGAAGTATGGCGCAGAAATATGAAGATAATTTGTAAGTAACTTTTATATTTTTAATTTTACGTCTTTATTACCATAAAACAAAATATTTAATATTTTTGATAAAATTTAATTTTAAAATACTTTTTTTAGGGAAACAGAAGAAGTAGTTGAAAAGCAAACCCAAAGTAAAGTACAAAAGCCTAGAATTCCTGGACCTTCAGAATCAACTGTTCATGGCAAAGAAGTGCATGTTGCAAAACAGAAACAAATTCAAAAAGAAGTAGTTGGGGACACTGAAATAACACGCAAAATAACATCTACAGAAACAACTGAAGTAGAACATAAGGCACAAACTCAAGAAAGGGTGGTCGAAGGTCCAGTTAAGCCTAGTACACCACCTGTGTTTACCAAAAAAATGCAACCCTGTCGCGCTTTTGAACATGAACAAGCAAGATTTGAAGTAGAATTTGACGGAGATCCATTACCAACAATAAAATGGTATCGTGAGAATTTTCCAATTAAAAACTCACCTGACTTCCAAATTCACACATTCAGTACCAAGTCTATATTAATTATTAGACAAGTCTTCATTGAAGATTCTGCCGTCTTTGCTGCTGTAGCTGAAAACAGAGGAGGTACTGCTAAATGCAGCGCTAACTTAGTCGTTGAAGAACGAAGACGACAAGGTAGAGGTGGCGTTATTCCACCTAGCTTTACGTTAACAGCTCAAAACGTTAATGTTACTGCAGGACAACTGGTAAGATTTGACACCAAAGTTACTGGAACTAAGGCTATTGACGTCTATTGGCTAAAGAATGGAAAGAAAGTTCAACCAGATATTCGAAACAAGATTTTGGAAGAAGATGGTACCTACACTCTCCTCATTTTAGAAGCCTTTACTCAAGATTCTGGTAAATACGAATGCGTTGCAATCAATAGTGCTGGTGAAGCGCGTTGTGATGCTGAATGTGTCGTGAATGCTCCTGCTACTAAAGATAAACCGAAACCTCAAACTAAGGCTGCTAACTCTCCGCCAGAAATTATTGAACCTTTGAAGGACAAGGTAGTAACTGAGGGCCAGGCTATTGAATTCAGTTGCAAGATTGTTGGTAAGCCAGTACCTACAGTGCAATGGTATAAGGGAGAAAAACTGATTAAGCCATCTAAGTACTTCCAAATGTCTAGAACTGCAGATGACTATACTCTACGTATATCTGAAGCTTTCCCTGAAGATGAAGGCGACTATAAGTGTGTCGCTTATAACTCAGCAGGACGAGTGACTGTAGCTGCGAAGCTTAAAGTAACGCAGCCTGACCAGGCTGACAATTTGCCAAACTTGACACCGCTGCGTGACATCGTTGTGTATGAAGGCCAGCCTGCACAATTTAAGACTCAAATAACAAGCAAAGTTAAGCCTACGATTCAATGGCTTCGAGAAGGAGCTCTTATACCAGAGACTCCTGATTTTCAAGTAAGTATTTGATTTTTCTTTAATTTTATAATATAAATTCCTTAAAGGCATTACATAAAAACTGCAAAGAAATCCTATTTTAAAAAAACGCAATGATAATTAATTACCAGTATACAGTGCATATACGGAGGCCTATAGAACTTGATATTAAACATTAACAAACATTTTTAGATGATTCACGAGGGCAACAACGCAGTTCTGCTGATTGGTAACACTTATGAAGAGGACACTGGTACTTTTACCTGCCGCGCCACCACCGCCGCCGGCCAGGTCGAGACCTCGGCAAAACTAGTCGTCAAAAGTAAGACATAGATACAGGCAGCGAGCTCGCGTCGCGCACTTTAATCCATTAATGTAGTGTTTCTTTGTTTCATCTCTATACCTCAATGAGATCGGGTGAAAACTACTACTTAACTCAGTTGACAAGCGAATAAAAGCGAACATATACGGCATCACACAATCGTAGCGGTTCCCGCAGTAACGTACCCGCCCGCTTCCTAGACCTCGCGTGATCTCAAGTCGTGGCGATATGACGCATAGACTGATATGAGCACCTAGCTTCTCACAATGTCCATTCATGATACCGTCACCGCAGAGAACTACAGTGTCTCGAGCGATATTCAATAACAGCGCTCGCTAGTGGTTCAGATCAGTTCAGTTGTAAACATAACTTGGTAGTATACTTTGCGCGATACTGCATCTAACATTGCTGTACATAAAAGCTTTTTGTGTAAATAGTCCTATTCAGCCAAGCCGACCGCACCAGGGAGCTGTCAGCGTCGAGCGAGGGGCCTCTCTGTACTGGACACACGTGACATGTGATTAACACGACACACGAACTATTCTACGGCTGTTTTGTTTTGCTTTACCGCTACGATGTTTACTAAATGTACTTGTTTATCGATTATTTTTTGTAAAGTAGAACACATTACGTGATACACTAGACGCGTCTTTTGGCGTACCGTCAAATGTATTTTTCACCCA
The DNA here is from genome assembly GCA_018249795.1 of Heliconius telesiphe telesiphe. Taxonomy (NCBI): domain Eukaryota; kingdom Metazoa; phylum Arthropoda; class Insecta; order Lepidoptera; family Nymphalidae; genus Heliconius; species Heliconius telesiphe. Next base: position 11,436 of record DWLH01000106.1, on the reverse strand, counting down.
ATACTCTCTCGTAATGTAAGCCTGCACTAAGTTTTTCCGATTTATTTGGCCTTATTAACCTTAAAAATGAAAATTTAATACATGCTTTCTGTGTTTTATTGAGATCCCATCTAAAACTCATGTAACGATCTCAATCTACACCATCAAGTATACCATCATTTAGAATAAAAAAATAAATGTAACAAGATGTAAATGAAAGTGGGACTTGATTGAAAATGTGTGACTATCGAATTTATCATTAAAAAAGATCTCTTACAGTAGACATCTTAAATTTATTAAGTGAGCAATTTGCAATCAAGTCCTAGCTTCAGCTTTCTCCTCAAGCATGTATCATTGTTTGTACTATTCAGTTTCAATTTCACAATTAGGACCCGTCTTTAACACGCACGCAGGCTGCGGTGTGATTGCCGTCATCTAATGTCATCTAACAGCTACGACTAATTTGTCAGTGTCACGTCACACGGGTATTCCACGCGAGAGGGCCCGCGCGGTAGGTGCCGCGGGCCTCGGGTGGTTCGTTCTCGAGAACGCGACGTTTGTCAGTCAGACAACAACCGTTAAAATCGTTGCTAGTCAACTCTATTCCGCTGTCAACTATATTTACAAAGAAACATATTAGATTAACGCCGATCGCGCCTGCGGCGTCGAGCACTCCTTTAAGTTCGCACGCACTACTTGCCTTGCCAGTTTCTATGTTTTGACAAAACACTGCCGATGTTGGTGACCTAATTAATGTTTTCTGCAAGTACAAATCCGAATTGAATGAGATTTTTTTATTAGTTTAACGTTACAGTGATCTTTAACTTAGTTTGTTTTAAGTGCACGATATTGTTAAAATTAAATTGTGTTGTATGTTTCACCTAATTGTAATAAGTTATTAGGCGTGACAGTATTTTATCACTTAATATTTTAGTGCCTACCTATCCATATTTAATAATATATTTATGAAAAAAAATCTTTTGTATGTTACCTTTATGTGAAAACTGTTTAATAAACGCTATAAATTAATCATTTCGCATTTTTCTACACACAAACATACACGGCAAGCAAACAACCCGACTTAGTGTTACCTAGTTATTTCGATTTAATATTAAATAGCGATCGTTAAATATATATTTATATTACTCCACAATGCACTGACACTTAGTGCCGGAGCTGTCCATCAAAACTAAACTGCCCTAAAAACTGATTACGTATTGAAGTTGCTTTCAACGATGTTGATGGATGGCGAGGTCACTACAGTTGCTTTATATCATCGACTGGCACACCTCTATCTAAACCTCTATTCTATTCATGCCATTGAGAATTTAGTTTTAATATGCCATAGTTTTTTTTCTTTTGCTACTGTTGTAACTAAACAGTTAATTAACTACATATACTCTAATACAGGTTTGTTAGAATTTTAGCATAGATTCATGTTAACTAATTTGATTTTGACATTTTGGGGATTTGGGGGGAGGGGGGTGCGGGGGGGGCGGAGTTTGATATTTTTTATTTTCTCCATAGGATTCTAATTGATTGATATAGAGGTCTTATTATAAAAAAATAGTTAAGGGCATAATAAAAACGTTTTATAACACCATACACAGCACATCAAATAGAAATAAAATAAACTTACACCAATACACTAAAAATAATACCTACTTTTTGGAAAAAAAATGAAGCAGAAAAAAAAAATAAGTCAATAGATTGGCGGTACCATACTAGTTCCAGCTACAGTATGTAAGTATATTTTGTAAGGTAAGTAACCTTTTAAAAATCACTATTACTTATAAAAAAAGTTATATCAGAAGAAAATTACACTACTATTATATGTTAATATAATAAAATAATTGAATTAATAAATTATAGAAAGGATATATCCTTTACATATGTTTTTTTATTATTATTATCTTCATTTTTAAAACTTGTACATCTATAGTCTGTGGGAATTTAAATTGGCGGCTGTTGTAAATATTTTGACAGTTTAACGTCAGAATGAATAACAAATAGTAACGACAAAACGCAATGCGCGCATAGCAGTTTATTAAAAATTCAAATTAATAATAGTTATAATATAACTATATAAGTTACTTTTAGATATTATGAAATTTATTTACAAAAACTATTTATATTTACGTAATGTTCGTAATTAAAAGAATTCGTTTTAAATAGTTCCGTTTTAATAATGATGTTATTATTACAAAAGTGATAATATTATAAAAACAAAAATATTACTCAAAATGACGTATGTGCAAGTGATTTTAAAGTGCTCGAGTATCAAAAGTGAATTTAAAGTATCATAATTAATTAATTTGTGAGGTTATGAAACACATAATCTACGTACGCTTTAAGATGCTGACCATATGGCAAGTTATGTTTATTTTTATTTCTTTTACTCTGAAAGATCTTGAAAGATTTATATTTTTGTCACTTACTATAATAGACATCATTTTAATAATTATGACACAGATTAAAATAAATATAATATATTTCATATGTTAGTAGTTCGTATATCTTTATAAGCGAAATGCATATTTTAAAAAAATACCAAAGAAGCAATTAAGAAATTGAATATTATATTATAACTAGTGGCCGCAACTTACGTGAACTATAAAATGTAAAATACCATTTATTACTTCCCCGTGGGAATTTCGGGAAATCTTTACTTAGCCCTATTATATAGCTAAATTCATATAAATATTATATAACAGTAATTTTTGTTACTTGATATTTAAACATATTATATTATTATTTATAACTTAAAAGTAATTCTTCTCTCCTTGTTCTATACTTGCTTTGGCATATTGAATCCTTTTTATGTAAATAGAATGAAATAAACATTTATATGACCAAAAATATATCATATGTATTTACTCACATATTATACATTCGAATTGGTACTCCATTGAGTATTTAGCAAAAAAAATGGTTTAGTTTCATGCCGTATTCCGCATATAGCAGGTTAGGCAGAGGGAACCTAGTCTTAAAACACTCTGTTCCTCACTTTCTATTATTCGTTTTCAAGGTGAACAAATAAAAATAATCATTACCCTGAGTGGGAATCGAACCCAAAACCATAGCGTTTACAGTCAGACGGAGAACTGTAGCGCCACGACGGTCTCAAGAATATTTGTATTAAAAATTGTTAAGCGGAAGAGTTTAATTGTTTATTTGTTTATTTAAACGCTAAGATCTCTGGATCTGCTAGTCCGATTTACTTTTTTTTTGTTTTGTATGAAAGCTTCATTTTTGCGCGTGCGCTGCAAAAATATATGTAAGTACATTGTATGATAAACATATTATATTTAATTAGTTTTAAAAATAAATGATAAATGGTATGATATTAGAACAAGTGAATGAAGTGGTATACTTGGGAAGTATGTTCAGTAGAAATGGAAGATACGAGATGGATGTGGAAAGGCGTATTGCTGCCGGTAACAGGGTTAACGGAGCCTTACCTGCATTGATGAGACGGCGAAACGTCAGCACAGCTGCGCGTTTGGCCGTACACAATGCAGTTTTGGTACCGCCTCTGTTATACGGCAGCGAAACGTGGGTATTACAGAAGAAGAATGAAAGAAAGATGAATGCTGTGGAGATGAGATCTCTTCGTAGGATACGCGGAGTCAGCTTAGCTAATCGAATCCTCAATAAAGAGGTACACAGAATAGCAGGTACTAGCGAGTATGTCACGGTGAAAATGAAGAAGAACGTGCTCAGCTGGTTTAGGCCCGTCGAACTTACTACTAATGAGTGATGAAAGAATGGCAAAAAATATTTATAATGGAACAGTCATTGGTAAGAGAGGTAGGGGGGGAGCTCGCTTGACCTTCGAAAACACAATATCAAAGATACTGGAGAAAGTTCACGTAAAAAGCATGTGGACCCCCCGGAGGGCATGTATGAAGAGGTGCCAGTGGACGAGGCGAAAGAGGTATGTAGAGACCGTAGCGCTTGGCGCTCAGTTCTCTCTGACTACCCCGCTAGGGATAAAGCGTAAAGCTAGTCTAGTCTAGTTTTTAAAAAAAGGCCGCGACACCATATATCTATCTCTTATAAATAAGTCACATTAAGACATTTTTTGACAAAAAATAATTGAAAATTGCAAGGTGATATTTCACCGATTTTTATTTGAAACTTACTATCGAAAGTTATTCCATTATTAAGAAAAAATTATGAAGATAAGCTTTTAAAGTATGTAATTTGGACGTATATTTTTCAAGAAAATGTAAAATTAAAATAATTCAACGCTCTGTTTACGGCCGCAAGCGTAGTCTCAAGTCCCGCGGGGGGCGCCCTTTCCGCTGATGACATCCACGTAGAGCTTACACTTTCTCAAAATTTTGAAAACAAGTTATTCATGATTGAATGTATCAATCAATCTGTTGGCAAATTACACCTATTTTATAAATTTTGAGCATTTTACAGTTAATCTAGTCGCCCGCAACTTTGTTACGACTGACTGACTTAATGGCGTAAAATTTTTCGTAAAACGCTACGATCTCTGCATATCTCTTTCACCTCTCCCATTGTTATCAACCCGCACATACGTGCCATTTGGGGGGTCGTCGTGCTTTTTAAGTGACCTTCCTCCGACGTGATCGATACTGTGTTCCCGAAGGTTAAAATACTACTGTCAATAAAATAATACCTCGGTTGAAGTAAAATCTAATATCTGTTTTTCTCAGTTCCATTTGAAATTTCTAACAATCCTTTCTTAGAGCCGTCCTACTTTTCCTTCATATCTACATAACAGATTTCAACTTACTAAGTTAAGCTGCTTCGTCTATGGGTTGTCTGTCTGTCGGTCAGTTACGAAAGAGATTTTTAGCTGTAGCCCGAAACTTTGTTGGCATAGATTGTAAAACGTTAAATTCCATTTTTTCCGTTTTATATGAGTAATCACCTCGTATTGCTCAGATACGGTAATTACCACTAAGGTTTACGTGTCAAAATTAAACCTATAACCTAGTACTTCCCTTCTAATTAGAGTGATATGCAAATATTAATTTGAAAACACTCAAGCCATACAAAATGGTTCCTCTAATTCCATTCCTATCGTCCATTTTTGATATTGCACATAGTGAAGCGAAACTCAACGCCGCGGTTTGTCTTACAAATGAACTTTCCAACACAAAAATATTTTTTCAATTCGAACTAGTAGTTCCTGAGATTACTACATACTACTAAACTGTTCCACTTTTAAATATTAGTATACAGGGTGGAAGTGCAAGCACCACTTTAAATGAAACCACAGTTTTAACTACTCTATAAAAGCCTAATATAAATCAGAAAAAAATTAATTCCCAAAAATGAAAAAGTTATTTTTTCAAACAAAATAAATAATAAAATTGTCGTTTTAAAATAAAACGCCATTTGTAAGGACGACGCACGCACACATAAACCTATCAAAGGAACACCGCCGCACACGCCTCATTCCGAAATCGAGTCATAGGTATTGGCGATAAAGTTCAAAATTGTTTAACCTTTAGTAGTATTTTTGTAGTAGTAAGTGTTTACGTTATTGGGATCTATACGTAATCGCGTCACACGAAATACAGGTATGGATAAAAATCGTGAAATGAAAAAAAAATCCTACGTCCAAACTGTTGAGGCATCTTGATTCATTTCTTTAGGTATGAGTTTGAAATATTTTACCCTATATGTTGTTTCCGTAAAAGGAGCGCTGCCTCTTCCACCCTGTAGATTTCCTAGCTATAATAGAAAACTGATTTACCAAACTAATTGTTTTTATTAGACATTTCATTGCATAATCAAATATCTGAATATCAAAATTAATGAGGAAAAAATATTTGCATATATAATTTTGCTTATTAAAAGAGAATAAAGCTTTAGGATATCGTACCTAAAAAGGATGAAAAGGGAGTCATTATAGGATAAAGGAAAAAATCCAAAAAATGATTATTTATAAGTATATCGCAGGAAAAATCATCACAAACTTATATTTCTTTCATACAATATCATTATATGTAATCACCTGCAAACATAAATTTGGCAATATTTATAAGCTACATTCCCGTTGACCTACAATCGTGAAATCGGTACGGAACCCTCGGAGAGTAAATCCGACTCGCGATTGGCCAATTTTCTTCCATTAAAAAAATCTATATTCTCTAGATTTAGTTGCTTCTTTAAATAAATAAACGCAAAGGCAATGTTATCTCAGTGAGCGAGTAAAAAAGCAGTTTGAACCTGTCGCATTTGCAGTTGCATGCTTGTCGCCCTTTTCTCTCATAGTGGAGTAGGTAGACATAACCTAGTGTCAAGACACGATACTACACTAGGTGGTGTAACGTATTTCATCAAAACTTGACTATAAATTAATATATATCGGCAAACAGATTGGCGCGGAACCGTATATCCGGTCACACATGGTCAATTTCTGAGATGTTCATCTCTAGCTGCCCACAACATTATGTTCGTGGATCGTAAGACAAAATAAAAATACAATGATTTATCCGGCGGCGTTGGGTTCTGCCACTCAACACGCAATGCCTCCAGAATTCGCCAGAAAGTGGGGAACGGAGTATCTTAACACTAAGTTCCCTCTGCCTACCCTGCTGTGTGCGGGATACAGCGTGAAGGTGATTATGGATTATCCCGTTGCCTGATGAATTTTGAGATGTCATCTATAAGTTCTCACCTATAAAACTATTTAAAAGCTACATGTTCATTCGATATTTGATAAGTGCTTGCTTTTGCAAGCAAATTTATTTGAAATATCAATATGTGTTCTTTTAGTGTAAAGAAACCGTTCAAGTGAAAGTCGAACTAACCCACCGAGGGTTCCGTATCAATTTCAAGATTGTGGGTCAACAGAAAGTACAATTTATAACAGTTGACAAACGTAACTTTGCAAAACAATCATAAGTTTGTAATAGGATACCAGTATGCAATTTAGATATAAAATTCCCTTTTTCAGATATTTTTCCTTTATTTGTACTGCAAGTTCTAATTTCTTGTCGAATTTCTTAATTGTAGGCGAAATACTCTTTAGGTTTTTAACGATTGACGTACTTAAGTTAGCAGGCATATATACTGACTTTATATGAAATTAATTACGATTTTAAATTTGTATTAATTTTTCTCTATAAATTACTTATAATTTTTTAATTTTTCGGATTTTTCCGTATATTTGTATTGTAAGTTCTCACTTCGTGACAAATTTCGTAACTGTAAGCACTGTAGATTTTGATAACGCGGTGAATTTCATATAAATATACTAGAAAAACGAAACAACCGTCTCTTTTAATTGCGTTGACTTAGAAAATTTTTCTGTGCTCCAAAGGACCATAAACTTGAATTACGAGGACCATACATTTTATATTAGTTTCAGTTTAATATATCCATGCGATTTCCATAAATAATAATAATAAATCCTCTAGACAGACGAACAACAGGAGATCCTGTAAGGGTTACGTTTTTACATTTTAAGGTACGGAACCCTAAAAATGAGGCGTAGCCGAGACTTAAACATATACATAGCCTCAGAACACCTTAAGCTAATACCAAAAGGCGTTTTAGGTTAAAAGTATACCTCCACGCAATCTCGAGATAAATGGTCTTGGCAGACGGACAAGCTGATACTATAAGGGTTCCGTTTTTTTTTTCATTTTAAGGTACTGTATACAAAATCCTAAAAATGTGCTGTTGTTATTGTCGATGCTAATGTGGGTAAATTTTCTTAAAAATGTATTTATTTACTTTTGTTAACTAAATTTAGTAGTTACCTACGAATGGTACTTTTCCATCCACTCATAATTGGCGGAGTAATCGTGTAGCAAACATTAAAAAAAACATACAAGTGAATTAAGATCCTTCTTTTCTTGAAATCAGTTAAAAATATTGTAGATATTTTATTATGTAATTTCTCACAAATTAAGTATCACTCTTAAATAGCATTTACCTTACATCCTTTATTTGGTGCAACAATGTCGTAATTGCACTTCTTTTTTTTTTTCGAAAAAAATAAAATAAATGTCAATATACGGACTATAATTTACGACCCTTGATTGCGTCTCCTGCGATATTTGAAAAACTGCAAACACGTTATCGTTGCACTAAATTACCAATATAAATCAAAATCAAAATATTCTTTATTCAATCCGGTCATTAGGAGTAGTGTCAATCCAACAGAAAGCTACCACCGGCTCGGAAGGCAGCTCTGCTGAGAAGAGCCGGAAATATACTTCTAAATAGAAGTAAGTGTTTAAGTGAAATTAGACAATACTGTTTTCTTTTTCAATTGAATAGTCCATTTTATAAATAATATAAATACTACACACGCTAAAAATACCTTAAAGAGTTAGAATAAAAAAAAGAAACTTTATTATTTGATCAATACATTGAAATCATGGTAGCGCAGTGTCACATGACCTGTCTGTGAGCGCGACGGATGTGACTTCAATTCCGATTCGGGTTAATTAATTATTTTCATTTCATCGCTCTGGCAAGAAGACAAAGATGCCCTTAAAATATATTATGGGCAAGATTAATAAAAACAATAAAATAAAAAAGACTAGAGTTGAATAGTCTACGTACTACGTGACAACGTAACAAATACACTAATTAATTTTTGCTTTTACATAAAAAAAATACAAGAAATTAATTTTAAGAATCTTTAAATACGATGTAATCGATACATGTACAAAAATTTTACCACAGTCAGCAACGACAAGAAGACTTGAACAGACCTTATGCGAATTAGAACCCACGCTATATAGATTAATAATGAATAATTATTTTCTTACTTCGGCAACGAAAAGGAAAGTTATGTATGTGTTGAATTTAACATGGTTCAAAATGCTGTTTGGCGGAACTCAGCGCCGCGCTTTGTCTAGCCAGAGGGGGGATATAAAAATAATTTAGGAATTGAGAATTAGGAATTCTATTTGTTTCTATAATGTACTAGGCCTTAGGACCTCATCATTGTTATGTGAATATGATTTTTAGTAGAAAAGGTTAATTAATAAAAACAATAAAATATATATATTTTTTTTGTTTCTTTTTAAATTTATTTTTGATCCAACACCTTGCTAAGTAGGCACTGGTGAGGTTATTTATTTAATCAAAAATCAAAATCGTAGTAAAATTGTAGTAAAAACTACAATTAAGATTTTAAAAAATTTACAAATATTTCGGAGAGTTCATAAAAAAAATTATCTCCCCGAAATATTATTATTTTTATAAATGCATAAAACGTTCGTAATAGGCCTTTTCCCAAGTAACGTAAAATAAAAATAAAGTAAGTGATTTCACAGATTTTTTATTCAAATACATTTTATATATGCTTCGGTTATACTATCTGAATTAAACTTTCAGAGAATATTTTTTATGATAAAAAAATAGTTTATAACATGGGCATTAAAAAAATATTACTACTAATACTTATGAAATATTTTTTCAACAGTCTGTGAAAGTTTATTCACCACCACGTACCAACTTGTCAATTCAATTTCAAAATATTCTTTATTCAAATAGACAATTGTAAGCACTTTTAAATAGTCGAATGAACATACAAAACAAAAACAAAAGCTACCATCGGCTCGGAAAGCAGTTCTGCTGAGAAGAGCTGGCAAGAAACTCAACAGTTCTATTTAATGTCAATGGTATAATTGAATTATTACAAAAACCGGCAGCTATCCTGCATGACATTCAATAGATATGAATTCCATACATCGTTGTCCTGTAAATATTCTTAAATAGAGTTCCTTTCCTTGTTAGTATTTTTTACAGATACTTTAAGTTGTTGTAGTGGCAAACAGAATACATTGCGAAATTTTATTATATACACGTATACTCAGACCCATAAAAGATTTATTAACTTTAAAGAGGCGAGAACTTAGCGTAGCAAGGTTTTCTTTATTTCTCGTTCCTATCGTATGTTTGTCACTATTTTTATTATGACATATATAAATATGTTGTCGAACAAATATTGTGAAGCAACTATAATAATTCATACCTACATATTTAAGAACGAGCTCTTAGGTTGTAAATAGATCTCACGGCTCTTTTTTTGAGAATTAATATTGAATTTATATCTGCAGCACCGCTCATCATCTGTATTTACGACTTGAGCTGGTATAGCTTTAGAATATCAATATATTTATATATTTTTTTGTCTGTTTGTCTGTGCGTTTGTGGACGCTAACCACAAAAACGGCTTAATCGATTTAAATTTATGTACTCTACGAACATTGTTTGACTATAGTTGATTGGTAAAAAATGCAAACACTTCGGCACTTATTTAAAGAACTCGATTTAAAGGTCAATTATCATAATGGAAATAAAAATTATTTACTATATCATGTGTCAGGTACATTTTTAGGGTTCCGTACTTTTTAAGGAAAAAAGGAACCCTTATAAGATCACTTTGTTGTCTGTCTATCTGTCAAGAGCCTCTATCTCAGGAACGCTTCGAGATATTGAGTTGAAATTCAAACCATATACTCAGATCTACGGTCTTTTGATTTCCAGAAAAAATAATTTCTACATTTACTTAATAAAGATATGGTCGTTTATATATATGGTCGATAAACGCATTTCGGCACTATAAAAGGAATCAAAATTAATAGGGTACTCCCAGTTGACCTAGAATTAGGAAATTTGGCAACATCTACATGGAAAAATATGAGCTATAATGTGGAAAAAATCACGAGCGCAAACCCTACAGTTGGACTATATTTGCCAGTTTGCTCCAAAAATCCCATGTTTTTTCATAAAATCACAAATTTCAATTCGTTGGCATTGGTTGGAAATGGATAGGTAGGTCTGAGGTATAATCTGACCATCGGTAATACGCCGATCGAGCTGTACCTGTATATTTAACTATTTTTGCAGCGCTCGCAGTCAAAGCAATTAGTTGGTGTTCATTATTATTGTTATTTCGTTATTTAAGGCTAACTAAGTAATACACCGTAACGTTATATAGCCTATAGCTCTTCTGAGAAATGTAGATTCCATGCAAAAAAAATCCACCAATAGTTCCAGAGATCTTATCGCTTAAAAAAAACAAAATTTTCCGCTTTATTATATAAGGAGCATTTATTTATCAATGTAATAGAACTCAAAACATTTTTTATGTCTGTTTGTCTGTGCGTTTGTGGACGATAACCACAGAAACGGCTTAACCGATTTAAATTTATAATACTAAAATTATAAAGAGGAAAATTTTGTGTTGTTGAACGCTTTTCAATAGATTCGATTTGACAAATTATTTTTTGTAAATAAATGGGCTATCAATTTATCGAAGATGGCAAAATGTTGAAAAAACAAGAGAATTGGAGAGAAAATTTTAAAATAACTAGGGGATGTTTTCAAAATGATATATATATATATATATATATATATATATATATATATATATATATATATATATATATATATATATATATATATATATATATAATATTTTTTTTTTAAAAATATATAAAT